>PVIU01004907.1:0-120470 GCA_004026605.1 Ondatra zibethicus | reverse complement strand
TTAGATAAAGAAGAGGGGTCTAAGCAAAACGGTTGAATCTTTTGGGAAGTTGGACCCTATTCCCCCAAAAAATATCTACACAGTTAATTGAATACCAAGAAGTGAAGCTGGTGCCTCTATGGAACTTTTACCCCTAAGTTCTTATCTCTTTGTTATGGGAAGGTACTCTACAGACTAAAGAAAGAGAAACAGGTACACCAGCCAAGCCACATTCTGTCCTTCCTTTAAGAAGTGCTGGGGTAATAATCACAAAGCACTTCTGGGAGTGGCCAACCAGTTTCTTATTTGACCTGAGGAACATGTCATGAGAGAGAGCCTATGTCCAAAAATGCCTGGGTGGCCAGGAACCAGAGACTGGATAACCCATAGACAAAGGGTAAGACCACTTTTGTTCTAAAGTCGAACAAACAAACCAAAAGAAATGTAATAAAGAATGAAACGATTTCAAATAATATTCTGTTATACTCATAGATCAGTGCCTTTTCCAGTCATCGTCATAGAAGTTTCCTTAGGCAGCAGGTGGGAACAATTACAAAGATCCATAACCAAACATTATGCAGAGAGAGTCTAAATTGGTGGTCTGCATTAGGTCCCTCCCTTTGATCTTGGATAACCCTGTAGAAGAGAGGAATAAAAAATTTAGGAACAAGAGGGGATAGATGAAATTAGAAGAATGTGGCACACTGAATCAACTAAACAGTGTTCATATGGATTCACTGGGACTGAAGTGGCAAGCATGTGTTTTTTATGGGTCTACATTACATTGTGTCCTTTGTGCATATGTTGTGGCTCTTAGTTTGGGGTTTCTGTGGAACTCTTTATTGTGGGAGTTGATGTGTGTATGAATCATTGCCTGCTCTTTGAATTTATTTTCTACTGTTAGGTTGCCTTCTCCAGTTTCAGTGTGAATGTTTTTGCCTTGTCTTACTGCATTTTGTGGGGTTATATTTGGGTGTTTTCTCTAGGAGCGCTGATCTTTCCTGATAGGAGGAGTGTGGGTACATCTGAGGAGAGAGATGGTGGATGTGGGGAGCTGGGAGTAATGAAAGGAGGGGATACTGAATACTGTAGTTAGAATGTATCGTATGGAAGAAGAATCTATTTTCAATTAAAAGAAAGGAAGGAAGGAAGGAAGGAAGGAAGGAAGGAAGGAAGGAAGGAAGGAAGGAAGGAAGGAAGATACCTAATTTATTAATACCTCAGTAGACGGTTTATATTTCAGGAACATACTTGCTAGTTCATAGACTCTGGTCCCCCTTTTTCATGCCATTCCCAATTTACATATAATTTACTGCCTATAAGGTAAGCAAAATAGCAGGCTTGAATAAGAGAGATAGCAACATACAACTTGAAAAGAAAATCAGAGGTTGAAATATAGCAATGCAAATTGAACACCATGAGTCAATTGATGAATGGATGAAGCAAGAGGGAGTTACATACTTGAGAAGTGTTATTTCAGTTAGGTGGAAAGATTCAGAGGACTGTTTCATTTCTTGTCATATATTAATTTCAGGGTCAGACAAGTTTTTTAAGCTAAATCTAATGACAAAGCCTTAGGATACTCATTCTTAATTGGGAAGAAAGTTGCAAAATACCATGTCCCTGGTGCCTCTAGAAAAAAAAAAAAAGAAGTGCAATTCATAAATTGTCTACATCCAGGCTGTTCTTTTGTCAATCATTACAACCTAGATACCTGTCATCACATTTTGATTCTTTTATAGAGCAGAAGTGATGAGGCAGTAAGTAGAAATGCTATCACTGGTTGGGTTCTTTTTCAATTTGCAGAGAGCAGGGATATTTACCATAAATTACCATTTCACACTCAAAATTTGCAGCTGTTTCATCTTTGACAACTATTTCATTTATAGCCATAACTGGAGGTGAGTAAGGTTCATAGAGCAGTATGACTTTTCCGATGGAGGGGATTTTTCCGAAGTGTAGCTACTAACAATCTACACTGGAACAGTTTAGGATGAAGACTTATGTATTGAAAACATTTGGTTCAGTTTTCCAACTTGGTAAAATGAATCCTCTTGCACAATTGTGTATTTTTATGGTTAAATAGCAAAGTCTTTTTAGCTTATTAGGTCACAGTGATTCAAATGATCAAAATGTTTCTGGATAATGTAATACAACTTAATTGTAGGCTTATAGACAAGATTATTTGTATGTGTACTGCTTTGAACCCATGGTATTCAACTTCACAAAACAACCCAAACTGCCTATCAAACTGGATTTTCCTTTTAAGGTCTAGCCAATGACCAGATTGACAATTTCAAATCTTTTTTATATTCTATCTATCTATCGATCGATCTATCTATCAATCTATCTATCTATCATCTATCTTATTTACCTATCACCAACAATCTATCCATCTACCTGTATACCTACCTAGTCTCCTAGTCTCTCTCTCTCTCTCTCTCTCTCTCTCTCTCTCTCTATATATATATATATATATATATATATATATATATATATATATATATATAGTTTGCGCTCTTTCTCTCTATATATATACTAAATGCATGAAATTGTATTGTTTGCATGAAAGAATTTTATGATGCATGGTATATGAATTTCTTGGTATCTATCATCTATCACTTCAAAAGAAAAATTTTCCTGAAATGATTTTGAAAATCTTGAGTAGTTCATTTTGCTGCATTCACCTCCTTGTACTTACTGTATTACATGTGGTTAAAAGAGGTTGTTGTTTTTTTTTAAGTAAAACATAAGGCATAAGTGGGAGAACTGGAACTTATGACCTGTTCAAAAACAGAATAAAAACAGGATCAAGCCTGAAGTCATTGGTAATTCACAAAATATGAAGCTTCCAGTGTTGCTAAGACGTGAAAATGTCCTGGAAGAACATTTGCTAAATCTGATCCTTGCTTTAAGCCCTTAGGTAGCTTGCCAGTGGTTGCCACTCTGGTCCTTACTCAGGACATCATTCTTGTGCACGATCCCCATATGTGCAGGATGAATTCCTTCAGTAAATCAGGTTTGTTCATGGCCTGTTCAATGTGTGAGGGATACAAATTCAGCATTAACAAGGTAACAATAAACCTCTTCACCTGAACATTTAACTTTTATTATTCAGTAAAAAAGCCATTGATCTTTTAACCCGGCTAAGTAGGTGACACAAAAATAAAACTTCCCTTAAGGCTGATAATCATTTGAGTCCCAAGCTCACTACTTACTTCACTTACACTTGTCAACTAAAATATTTCAAGTTGTCATTTTCCCCTAAATCAAGTGAATTTTTTGTCCTATTTATTTCTCTCAATAATTCAATATACTGACCCTTTCCTGTCAGTAATAACACATTTTTACTTCAGATATATATATATATATATATATATATATATATATATATGCTTTGAACAAGTTCTTCCAAGTTACCTAGTAATGATTTTAAAAGGCTATAACTGACAGAAACTAAGAAAGTCATAGCTAAACAATAGCAACACAATAAAACCAACTGCTGTGGCAAGATGTGCTGTAAGAAGTCCTGTATATGTGTTGCTTTTATTAGTTAATGAATAAAGAAACTGATTTGGCCTATAATAGGGCAGAGTAGAGCTAGGTGGAGAAACTAAGTTGAATGCTGGGAGAAAGAAGGCAGAGTCCAGGAAGAGCCATGTAGTCTTACAGGAGGCAGATGCATAGAAAACTTGCAGGTAAATTACAGCCACGTGGTGATACACAGATTAATGGAGATGGGTTAGTTTAGGATATAAGAGCTAGCTAGAAATATGCTTAAGCTATTGGCCAAATTGTATTGTGAATACTATGGTTTCTGTTTGATTATTTCAGGTCTGAGCTGCTGGGAATGAATGAACAGCCTTACGTTTACAAAGATGGATAGGAGAAACCTCACAAGGCCTAACCACCAGGCCGTATACAGGTAACCAGAGAGTACTGAGAAAGGGAGAATCAACTTACTTTAGTTAAAAGTTCTAAAAAATTATCCAAACCCAATAAGACAGCTATAAACATATGTGTATTGAGCAACAATAAGTGGAATACATTTTGCTTGTATATTAATGTGTGTGTATGTGTTTCTGTGGGGGTGTAGCAATAATAATTAAAGAAGAGGGAATTAGGGGTAATGTAGGATGAGTTGAAGTGGGGAGATAGAGAGGTAGAAATAACTTAAATACAATATTCATATATAAAATTCTCAAAATATACAAAACTTAAAAAGGGTAAGAAATAAACTTTCAATAGTGAAAATAGATAAACTTTATTATTAGTAGTATTATTTTGCATTAATGGGAATTTAAGAGTTTAACATATGCGCTAGGCAAACACCCTTCCATTGACATATATCCATGGCTTTATTTTTACTTTTAAGTTGGAGATGGCTCTCATTATATTATCTGGACTGTGGTGAAAACACTGTAAAAAAAACCCATGTACCAAATGTGTAATCCTCATACTTCAATCTTCTGTCTATATAGAATTATAGGCTTGTTATCCCCAGGAATGTCTTAAAGTAATTTAACCAATAAAAGGCAATGATTGGAAATATAAAATGATATTTATCTCAATTCATTTGATAATTTAAAAATTTCGTAGTACTTGGGACATTTTAATTTGCAGTATCTTTCATGTCTATCCTCGATAATTCTGGAAGGTCAGTTTTAAGTTTAAATAACACAACCATTGAAGATTTATTGTGATCATCGCACCAATGGGACATAGTGTACACATGCTTTTAAAGTACCATGAAGATAATTTGCATGAAGATTGACTAAATCAAAGGAAATTAAATATAGCCTAAGGAGCTAAACATGAAGTATTACTCTTTCAAAGGCCCTGGGTTCTAATGATTTAATGTTGTTATTCGGAAATTAATTTATTAATTTACTTTGTACAAGCCCAAATGTTCTTGTGTGCATGTGCATGTTTGTGTCAATACACATTTGTGTGATAGCAGTGCATGCATGCATGCAGAGGACTTAATCAGATCTAATGACATTTGCTGACTACCATTTGTTTATTTTTGAGATGTGGTTTCTAATAAACCTACAATTTGCTAGTTTATGAACCAGTGATCAGCAGGAATCTACCTATTTCCATCTCCATTACACTGAAACATGGAACCCATACAGCTTCTGCTGCTGTCCCCCGGCTTATTGAAAATATTATAGAATAGCAGGAAAAAAAATCCTGTATTTAAAATTCAATGGGTCCCATGTTTAAAATTTAAGACAATTGTAGACTCAATGTCCTGCAGATTGGAGTCACTGCCAATGTCTGTATGTTTCAGAATTCCCTCATTATCATGAGGTTTAAAAAGATCTCCTATTCCAAGGTTGAGTACTCAAGAATGTAACTATCTCTATCTCTCCCCCTTTTATTCTTTCTGAATTTGACGGAGACGTCTCTCCCAGGATGTTTATGGGTCAGTTTCATCAGATGTGTAAAAGAGTCTGCTATCGTGGTGTGGAGCTTCTTGTTGTTGTAGGTGATTACTCACCTCCTCCTACACATACACTTTTAGTGCGAAAGCCCTTGTCCAAGCACTATAGCATGTATTAAAAATGTCCCATCTACTTACTTCATAGTTTTCATATGAAGTCAGTACACGTTGACAGTTTGGGGAATGTTACTCAGTTCTTTGTTGTTCCAGAGCAAATATTTTACCAACAGAGGTACTGACTCCCAAGCGTTATCACAATTTCTAACAACAGTATTTAAATTTACTTTCTATCACAGATAATGTGAATTCATTTATAAAATGAACATTTTCATCATTTTCTTTTTCTTTGATAGAATATAATTAGTGTATAGTACTTTTTGCTAATATAGAATGTAATCTTACTAGGCATTCTAAAGTTCAAAATAAAATAATAACTAATTTTATTTTTAATGCTATCTCCTAATAGCACACTTCATTCAACTTTCAAAGTGTTATATTAAATGCTCCAAGATTTTAATGAAATAATGTAAAATAAATTCATCTAAATGAAAACATCTGAAATTTTAAAATAATTTTCACAAAGACTTGATTTTGTATTAAAACATATATTGCCATGTAAAAGATAAGATTTTACTGATAATGTGTCCTTTATCACAGTGTTGTAAATGGCAATGTTAATCTTTGAAAAAAATTACAAATAAGATGAAAAATTTTCCATATTATTTGGAAAGATATGTTGGAGCAAAGTAGTTTATATGATTGTTTCCTGATGATATCTGCTAAAGGAAACAGAACCATAGACAATGAATTCCAATAGCTGAATTATATTTATTATGAAATATGAATGTTGTTTCACCTATATTAGCAAAATAAGAAGGACTATTAAGGTACTTATTTTAAAAAATCGAATTAGCTGAAAAGGTGTCTCTGTTTTTAAATAGTCAAAATTAAGGCTTTCGTTTCAAGTCTAGGATCAAGCAAATAACTTCACCATCTCTGTATTTCACTTTGTCTGTGTGTATTTGACCTCAATAATATAAAGACCAGTCTACATCAGAAAACTCCTGGCCATTGCTTTTCCTTCTGTCTTGGAATGACATTTCAAACATATAGTAAGAAGGTTTGTTTGGACTGGTTTTTTTTTTTTTTTTTTTTTTAAGGAATGCCTCACTAGACAGAACTACTAAAGTAGTTCTGATAGGACCTGAGTTTTTATACTCAGTATCTTGTGTAATATGCAAATACTTGTCTAGATGCAGAAGACCTTTGTTTGGTCAAATGTGTATTTTAGCAGAGTACAGGGAAATGATTGTCGCACATGTCTCTCAGTGTAGCAAGAATATAAAAGCTCTTGTACATGCACAATTACCAATATGTATATACGCTACATGTATAATGAAAATGCCACCCCCCTAAAAAAAACTATTAACTCTTAAGGTAGCATGTCATTGGTTACTTTTTGATTAGGCCTATTTTATTAAGCAGTCCCTAAATACTCCTCAAAGAAGAGTTTCTCTTTCTTCTTTTGATCATTGTTTCTTGACATTAAAACCCCTGACTTTAAAAAAAGAAGGTTTGTATTTGGAATATAGAGTATAAATTAACTCCTATATGCTTTTTCCTTAGGAACACATAAAAATAAGTAATGTGAATTAATCCCTAAACTCTCTGTAGTGTAGATGCCAATACTAATCATAGAATAGAAGAGGCCAGAGGTAAGATTATGGTTACTTATATTTAGAGAAAGAATTGGAGCCTGAACTTAGACATTTCTCAGTTCACAGCACTAAGTAGTCTGCACTTCTCAGAAGCATTCAGAATCAAAATTGGACTTATAGGGACATCAATCATCCCCTACACACACTTGTTTACCTCAATGTGTCAGGGAAAAGTCTCTGGATTTATAAATGAGGCCAAAACTCAGATTTCTGTACAAATTGCATATATTATATAAATTTCAAGTTTGTGGTTTTTCCAAAGATCACTGAAAAACAAATGACTGATTTTTCACAATTTTCTTTCAAGAATATACCTAGGATAAGAGATTATATAGTATGATATATATCATATATGTGATAAAAGATTATATATTATATATATGTAGGTAGATAGTCATAGAATTCAGATATATATATAATGTCTTAACTGAATTTAGCAACTTTGTTAGCTGGAAAACATTTTATTTCTTGAGACAGAAAAGTTTCTGGATAGTCAAAACCAGTTACAACTCAAATTTGCATTCTCTTAAAGCTCTTGAGTCACTAAAAGAAAGTTTTAACCTACACAAAGAACTTCATCAGTGCTTTTGGTACTGAATTTCCCATCTTTGGGACTTTGATTTAAGCCTTACTCATATTGACTCAAGTTGTCATATATAGGTCCTAAAGGCTTAAACATCCTTTTTATGTGCTAGTCTGTTCTACTTAATATTTCATGACTTTAATTTCTGAGCCATGTGATTACATCCATTCCATACTTAAAGAAAGGCAGAGGAAATTTTCCTAATTGAGTCTAAGAAGATGGTCTTACATATTCACATGTAGAATACTAGAGAAATTGCTCTCATTGAAACAAGCAATAAAAGCCTTAAAGCTTTACAGTGACAGACGTGGTAGGCCACACAGCCAGTGCAAAATTGGATTTAGTGTGATTATTTCTGGGCAATAATTCAGAGCAAATAATATCAGGGAAATCTTGCATAAATCCAGATGGAAAAAGAGGTTTTAAATCAAACTAATAGGTTGCACAACATATGAAATATGCTTTGTACTGTGCCTTGGAGACACATGGCCAAATCCATATTCAAAAAGTAAAAACAAACCAGAGTGATTTGAGGAATAAATTACTTGTCATCGTGATCTTTAAAAATGCCAGAATTTAATGCAAAAATATAATCCTAACATTTATTGCAGCAAAAATAAATGTCAACATATT
Source organism: Ondatra zibethicus (assembly GCA_004026605.1). Lineage (NCBI taxonomy): Eukaryota > Metazoa > Chordata > Mammalia > Rodentia > Cricetidae > Ondatra > Ondatra zibethicus. Next base: position 112,111 of record PVIU01004907.1, on the reverse strand, counting down.
AGACTTAACTGGCAAAGCCCTGTGGTAGCATTTCTGCAGAGTGACGGGAACATGACAAGCTGTATTTCACATTTATTAGAATGAGATTTGGTCTTCTTTATCTTAAGCAGTAGATTTAAACTCTTTATTTTAATTTACTTCCTGCTATTGTGAAAAACATTGACTCAGATAAGAAAAAAAAGCCTTATAAACTCATTCACTGAAGCAATCCATCAATCTTAGAAGCTAAATATGTATTATGACAACACCAAGTGTTTAAACTTAGAAGACTGTAGCACAAAATGGCTGTGTCACAGTCTACATACTAGGAAACATATGTTAGAAGAAAATTCTACATGGATGCCTAGTCATATGTGGGAGACACAGTCATTCTTTTTCATATCTTCACTTCTTATTTGCAGACCTGCCTGGCTAAAAAACCTACAAATGCCCTTAATATTTTTTCTGGTGAAAATATGTTTAGAGTATATAAGAAATATTTGCACATCAAAATGTACCTAGAGGCTGTTCTTTTGTTCCTAGCCACTCAGAGCCAAAATAATCACATAGAATAATCTTTATTAATTGCAATATTGTTTGGCAAAGAGCTTAAATGTATTTATAGCTGGCTCTTATATCTTAAATTAACCAATTTCTATTAATCTGTGTATCACCATATGGTTGTGGCTTACTGGCAAGGTTCCAGTGGCCTCTGGCAGAGGTGTCTGTTCTCTGTGGTGGCTACATGGCTTCTCTCTTTCTCCACCTACTCTCTCTTTATATCTCTTTCATCCTAGCTTACTTTATTAAGCTATGGGCCTAAAGCAACATCTTTATCAATCAATAGCAATAAAACATTTTCCCAGCATACATCACCTCCCACGTCACCTTCCCTTTTCTGATTTTAACTTTAACGTAGCAAGATTGCCTATAACAAAACAGGTATCAAACAAGAATTACAGTTACAATATTTATAGCTACTTTATCTTTTATCAAACTAAGGAAAACTATAACTATCTATTCTTCTTGTGTAGGAGGTCCTTCTGTATTTGTGTTGCTTTCATTGGTTGAATAAAGAAACTGCCTTGGCCTTTTGATAGGGCGGAACTTAGATAGGTGAGGAAAAGAAAACTAAAGGCTGGGAGAAAGAAGGCAGTCAGAGAGAGCCGCCATGGAGTTGCCAGAGTCAGACATGCTGATTCTTTCCCGGTAAGCCACGACCTCATGGTAAACACAGATTAATAAAAATGGGTTAGATCAAGATGTGAGAGTTGGCCAAGAAGAAGCTATCTATAATGGGCCAGGCAGTAATTTAATTAATATAATTTCTGTGTGGTTATTTCAGGGGCTAAGCTAGCTGGGTGGCAGGATGCGGCCTGCTCGCCTCTTACTACATTCTTCAACTCTATCAAAGACCCCAGAAAGGTATAATCTTACCTAAGTTAACAGGAAGTGCATTGTAAGCAACATCCAAAACTCTAGAATTGACAGAGATATCTTGCTACCAGGACAGTCACCAAAAGTTCTTTTGTAGTGTTGGGGTATCCAAATCCACAGGCCCATTATATCTAGCAGACTTTTCCATGAAGCAGGAAATTTGAAGATCTGTTCAGTCTCATAATAGCAATTTCTATCAGTTGCTTTCTTTTGTGTCCTACAGACTCTTTCATGAATCAGGAACCCCAAAGGATGATCTCACCTTTAGGCAAATTCAGTAGTAATTTGTCTGTGACTTCTGAATGTTCAGTTCATAAAGCATGATATCAACTAGTATAGGCAAGAGCAGTTTCTTAGTAAAATAGTTGGCAAATTTCATAAAGAGCCTCTTCAATGCCCATCTTCCTTTTGAAGTAGATTGATGCTGCTAGGAGCACATATGGCTCACTGTCTAAAAAAGTCTTAAAACATTTTAAATGACATATTCTTTGTGAAGTTTGAAGAATAATTCTCTATCTGAAATGTATCTCTGCACATCTAGAAAACCTAACTAACATGACTACAAGCTTGGCTATTACAGATGACTATATATTTACCTATATTTATTAATTATATATTACATTTTTAAATAAGCTCCACAAATTCAATATCTTAAACAAGAGCAGAAATATACATATAACAAAATTGAACTTAAATTTATATCAATAAACCAAGATCCATACCAATGCAAATCTCTACAGCATATACCACTTTAAATGTAAACAAACATTTATAAACAATATTTGGGAATTTGGGGTGTAGTTCTCCCCAAATTGTTTCCTGCTTTTTATTGGATGAAGTATTTTCTTTTAGTGGGTCTTCATGAAGACATTTCACCTGGTCTTGTTCCATCAAACCACATTAGCCTGGAAGGAATCCACAGGTTCTCATCCTCTGTGAAAACAAAAGTAGAACATTTTTTTGCAAATCAACTTTTCCTTAGACCCAAATTTTTAAGACAAGATACCTCTAAAACATATATGATGCCTTAGCTTGCAGGCTGTACAATATAATGTCTCATTGTACTTAGTTCACTCATAGTAAAAAAAAATCAACAAAAACAGAATAATATACATAATCCAGACTCTCTATGTATATTTTATCTTTACATGACCTATTTTTCTTACTCTACTATACAAGTTTACTCTGTCTCTTTAAGACTTTGTTTTATTTTTTTAAACCCATTTACTTCTTTTTATAACTCTCTTTATTCTTTTTCTTCTCTCTCCAAGCATACATAGATTTTTAAATACACTGTGATCCCATAGAGGTCTTTTTCTTCTGAATTTGTATTTATTGTATATCTGTGATTCTTTTCTGACCGGGAGTGCTTCTTAAAATGCTAAGCGGTATGGCTAGGATTAAGGCTGCTTTGCCTTTTGACTCCACCCAATCCAACATGGCAGAGGCATTGGAGAATGTTGGGTAAAAGTTGTTCTCACCACCTCAACTCTGGGAGCGTTGTGTAGCATATAAAACCTTTTTGTTTGAGTAAAAGCTAAATCTGCCATGCAGCACACTACATGGCCTGGAAATATTTCTCTGTGTGGCAGCAGAAATTAGTCATGCTCTCCTGCCTATGAACTCTTAGCAGACCTAATAGAATCACCTGCCCAGGTGGGGAGTGCAGAACCAGGGGCATCATCTCAGCTACTTTCCTCCCAACCAAAAGGGGGCATATAAGTGTCTGGACCCGGAATGGCAGGCATCAACTCCAAAAAAGAGCCAGAGTTGTTCCAGTAACTAGCACAAACTTGAAAACCTTCCCTTAAAGAAACCACACAGTTCTTGCTACTAAAGCTGAGTCAGGAAACCTCTTAAAGGATCCACGCCTCTGCTTTCCACCAGCAAACAGAGCAAGAAGCTGCATTAAACTCTGTAGGGTTTTTTGTCTGTGTAGAATTCCTTTTTAAGCTCTCTCAGGTTTGAAGTCAATTTAGTTGACCACATTAGTGCCAATTTGTAACTGGAGGTTGTTTGCTCATTCCCATCCACCCAGATTCCCAAAATAATCATACAAAAATCTGTACTAAGTGCAATACTGTCTGGCCATTATCTTAAGTGTATTTCTAACTAGCTTTTATATCTTACATCAACCAATTTCTATTATTCTGTGTATCACCACATGGCTGTGTCTTATTGACAAGGTTTTAGTGGGCTCTGGTGGAAGAGTCTGTCCTCTGGGGACAGTTACATGGCTTTTCTCTGACTCAACCTACTTTCTCTATATATCTCTTTCAGCCTGGCTTTACTCTGTTAAGCCATTGGCTGAAAGCAGCTCTTTCATTAACCAATGCCAATAAAACATATTCATAGCGTACATCACCTCCCATATCATTAAAGTATATGCAAAGATTCAAAATTTCATATACCAGATACTTTGTAGTTATATAAAAAGAAATTGCTCCCTCTATTCTCAATAGATTTAATATGTATAAGATTTAGTTACTCTAAGCAAATGAAAAATGTGTTTTCTCTAGATTTGTTAAGGGTCAAATTAAATAGTAGCAATACTAATTTGATGAGGAGAATCCTGCCTATACTCTAGATATAAAAACATCAGTTACATAAACACAATAAATATGTATGTATGTAAATTCAAATGTTTGCATACACTTTTAGTATGCACTGATAAATATATAAATACCTTTGCCAACAGGGTAAAACTAAAATTTATTTGCATGGAGAAATATGCAATTATACATGCAAATTTTGAAATATCTGCTATGAAAATTAGTAATTCCAACACTGCACTCTGCAAAGATATTTATATTTAAATATGAATCCTTAGCAGCTAAGCTAAGCAGCTAAGTCGTCAATAAAATTTCACATGCTAGAGCTAAATTTGTTTTACATCAATACCCTAAATATTGAAAAAGTATATAATTATATGGCCTTCCAATATGCTACCATCCAAGAATGTAAAGCAATATTGGTTTACATATTTTGACAAATATTTTTTCTAATAGTTCATAGAATTTTCTTATTTTAAATGTTATCTGGTGTGGGACAATGGTCTGTATTCTGTCAATTATATTTTAAATAAATACTTATTGGCTAGTAGCCAGGCAGGAAGTATAGGTGGGACAACCAGGCCGGAAGTAGAGGCGGGGCAACAACAACAGGAGAATGCTGGGAAGAGAAAAGCTTATTTTGCAGTCCTGACCCAGATGCAGATGAAGCAAGATGTGATTGCCTCCCTGAAAAGGGTATCGAGTCACATGGATAACATAGACAAGAATAATGGGCTAATATAACAGTCAATAAGAAGCCTGAGCTAATGGGCCAATCAGTTTATAACTAATGTAGATCTCTGTGTGATTTCTTTGGGACTTAAAGATTGCAAGAACCAGACAGGACAGAAAACCTCAGACAACAATTATCTGTTAAAATTAAGAACTTAATTATAAACATTTTCAGAAGGCACGATGGCACATGCCTATAATCCTAATATTCAAAACAGAAAAAGAAGGAATATTGTGGCTGGTGGCCAGACATGGCTAGACAGCAAATTACTGGCTGTCTCATGCCATTTAAAGACCCTGTTTCCAAAACAAAATGAAATGATCCATAGTAAATATTTTGACTTTTGTTTTCATTAAATTTCTAATGGGAAATTTTTGTTTGTTTGTTTTTCCAAGAAAGGATTTCTAAGTGTAGTTGTGGAGCCTGTCCTGGAATTCATACTGTAGACCAGGCTTGCCTCAAATCACAGATCTGCCTGCCTCTGATACCCTGTTGCAAATATCAAAGGTGTGTACAATCACCATGTAGCTTTAATGTGAAATTTTGTAAAGGAAATTTTGTTTGATTTTTAATTGAGTGAATTTACTTTTAAACAATGTTATAAGTTATCAAATTACAAATAGTGTTGGCAAATATGAAATAGAAGGATCATACCTTCACTGTTTAGCATAAAAATTACCAAACCAAAATGGCTATTTGTTGCTATGAGGTTCACATGTTTTTTTCCAGCTGCTCAGCAGCTCAGATTTAAAATAATCACACAAAAACTATATTATTTAAATCACTGCTTGGCCCATTAGCTCTAGCTTCTTATTGGCTAACTCTTACATCTCAATTTAACTCATCTCTAGTAATCTGTATCACCACATTGCTGTGGCTTACCGGGTAAAGTTCATCTGACTCAGGCAGGGCAGAATTACATGGCTTCTCTCTCTGACTCTGCCTCCTTTCTCAAAGCATTCAGTTTAATTTTCTCCACCTACCTAAGTTATGCCCCGTCAACAGGCCAAGGAAGTTTCTTTATTCTCCAGTGATATTCACAGTATACAGAGGGGAAATCCCACATCACTTCCCCTTTTCTGTTTAAATGTAAAGGAAGGTTTTAACTTTACCTAGTAAAATTACATATAACAAAACAGGTATCAAGGAAGAATTTTAGTTACAATATTTATATCTACTTTATCTTTTATTATATATCTTTTATTATATCTATTATTTTATTATATAATAGATATGTGGACCACATATCTTACTCCCTCAAATTAAAACATTTTATATAAAACAGTCTTTCAACTCTAATATTGCCTATTATTTATAATTTCTTATTTTTAACCTTTGTTAGGAAAATGTACCATAACTGTTATTAATCAAATTATTCAATAAAAAATATTTAGTATACATTTATTCCAGGTCTGGTCACAGGAATACAAAACTTCTATGTAATTTATTAAGTCTCATCTAGTTAGTCATTTCCATTTATAATTCCATTTCTTTTTCTAAGCAAATAACATGATTACCTATAAATAAAAGCTATCTGATTTGAGACAGAATACACTAAACTACTTGCTCAAACATGTGAAGGCCTGGATTCAGTTGTTCATGCTACAAAAAAAGAAAGAAAAGAAATGACAATAATAAAGAAAAATCAAATAAACAAAATATTTAACTTTTCTGCTATTATGTGAACCTAATATTGATTGCTAAAATTTCTAATTGAGTTTATTAGTTTGGGGCACTTTAAATGCATATAGGAGTTTTATTAAAACTCTTAGCTATGAGTTTCTCAGTGCATGAAAGATGATACAGACTTTTATTTTTCAAATTGTAGGTCTCAATGTGATGGCATATTTTATTAGCACTTACTTTGAGTTTACACTTTCCAGCAGTTGTTCCTACCCCCTCTTTCTTATCTATGGCCTTTGTAATAGGTGTGAAACAAAATTGGTTTCTGCTCTGTCAGGTTTTATATTAGAATCATCTAACTTGAATAAGAGTTGACTCTGTATTGTCACACATTTGCCTTGTGGTACATCCTAGCACAAGGTAAGTATCTATATGTGTGAGCTTTGTTCATCTATTAGAACATAAACCATTTCTTGCCTGCTTAGCAGTTGGTGTATTACTTATTTTCACAATTGTTATGACCATATTCTTAACAAAAAGCCATTTAAGATAATTAGAGTTCTATGTTATTTTCTGTTTTGTTTGTTTGTTTTTCACTTGTTTTGAAGCAAAGTTCATTACAGTAAAGACAACTCTGTGGTTGAAGATGCTTTAGCATTGGAAACGGGAGCATTGAAGAAATTAATTACATTTTCCTGGCAGAAAGGAAGTCGAGAAGGAAAAAACCTGCAGCTCACCTGGCTTTCTTTGTTTTTGTTTACCTATTTGCTTGTTTGTTGCTTTCTTTTGTGTTGTTTTGTTTTTTGACTCTTCTGGTCATTATAATATTCTATTCATTAAAAACGCATAATAGTTGAACATGAATTCTGAGACCTAAATAAGGAAAACATGAATTCATCAATAAAAATTAATTTATATTATATTATTTTCCCACCATTTTCTTCCCAGTACCATTGCCAACAATCTAGATATCTCACATTCCTATTTTTTAACCTATATTTTATTTCTCTATTCAACCTGTGGTCAGATTTATCTTTCTGTAACTTAAATTGGACTAGGTTCCATTTTTCCTTATTGAAAATAATCTTTAAAAGTTACGTTCGAAACTGTAGTCAAACAAAGTTGCATTGTTTGGTACCTGTATCAAAGTGAGGTTAAATAACATAGAAAAGCATGAGTCCTCTTAATAATAGGATTTTAGAAGATCTCATCATAAGATCTCTATTTGTATTAAGTGATTTTAAAGCAGGTTTGGCAAGTATAGTTCTGCTTTATACTATATATTAGCAAAAAGTATGAACAATGTCTTGAATCATTTTCATAACAACTTGCATTGTTCCTGACAGAAGAAATGCAGACCATGAAATAATTTTGGTAAATAATTAAAATTTTTATTTAACTTAGACTGTTTTTGTTGTTGTTTATTTTATGGCACTTTTTTGTTGTTGTTTTTATCTCTATGGTTATCATTGTTTTAAAATATAATCTATGTGATCATATGACAACCACATTTATTTCTTTATAAGTAGTTATTTATCTTCATTTTATATGTATGGGCATTTGCCTTCATGGATATATGGCCATGGTGTGCATGCTTAGTGACTCTAGGGACTGAATGAGGTTACTAGCTCCTCTAGACCTGAATCGAAGAGACTCTGTGGGTACAGAGAACAGAACTTGTTTTGCTGAGATAGCATGCAATGCTTTATATCACTGAGTTGTTTCACTAGCCTCCCCAAGTCTGTTCTGGAGGTTAACTTTCTTTTGTTATGTTCTTCTATCTTCACAATCTTGATCAAAGTACTAGAGAGAATAACATTATGGATGGCATCCATTTTGCCCATAGTATTTGAGGCTTCAGTCCATGTGGCTTCATTGTCATTAAAGGATTACATGGCACAGATGCTGCTTCATAACAAACAGAAAGCAGAGAGAGAAGGATGTATAAGAGGCCTTAATAAAATTCATTCTAAAGGCTTCATCCCAACCTTCCATTTTCACCAACTGCTACTAATGCCATCATATTGTGATTCCTCAAGAGATTAATCTAAGTGATTAGAATAACATAAGCACATTCAGAAGCATGTTTCACTAATCCCTAGGAAGGCAATTGACAAAACTGACAATCATATATGATGTGGGATGTCCTTCTACATATGTGTAGCTTTTATTGGCTAATGAATAAAGCTATTTCAGCCAGTGGCTGAGCAGAGTAAATCTAGGGGGGAAATCCGAACCGAAATATGTATGGAGAGTAGGCAGAGTCAAGGAGATGCCATGTAGCTGCAGAAGGAGAAAGACACTGGAACCTTACTTGTAAGCCACAGCCTAGTGGCAATACACAGATTAATAGAAATGGGTTAATTTAAGATATAAGAGCTAGGTAGGAATTGCCTAAATCATTGGCCAAACAGTATTGCTATTAACATAGATTCTGTGTGATTATTCATGTCTGGGAATCCAGGAAACAAAGCATAGCCTCCATTCTCTCTCACTCTCTCACACACACACATAATAAATTTCACTTATTTACTTTAAACCTAACTATGTTGTTATATTCTAAGTGACTTTCACATAAAGAACATATTTTACAAGGTAATATTATCTAGGCTTTCATTTAAAAAAAAAGTTTCCTTTATTTTATTAAATACCAAGCTCTAAATATATTTAAAACATTTACATTCAATAAATTATTGGTGTATTTGAACTTTAGCTTGACATTTTCTAAGACTATAAATTATTTATTTTATTTATTATTGATTGTTTTGTGATATTTTTTAGTAAATGACTGACTTTAAAGTTCTAAATTTTACTACAGACATTGAAATGTAGGTATGTAACTTAAAATCCTATGGATACTGTGTATAATGCAGCTTTCTTATTTGAGAAATTATTATATAATCCATTCTGACACTTCATTTAAAATAAATTTCTAAATATAGACACCATGAAATCATGCCTTTGCATTGATATTATATTTTAATTGACCTAGGGAATGTTAACATATATAAGCAAAAAGTGGGGAACAACGAGGTCCATTGAACTTTAAAGATAACTTGGTGTCTTGATTTTAAAGTTAACATTGTAGAATGAAAATAATGGTACAACATTATTGATAGCATCTCATTTGGATTAGAGCCGCTCAACATGCTTTCAAATACCATACATTTATCTTTAGGCTTGATAATAAAAATTAATTTTTGCTCAGATGAAGAAAATTCCTTTCAAATAATACTATACACCTTTATATAGTATAAAATGAATTTATATGTATAAAATGTGAATGCAAATACTATAGACAGTTTTTAATCTTTATTTAAGTATGGTTCTGTGACAGTGTGTGTGTATGTGTGTGCATGTGTGTGTAATAAAGAAAAAGGAATATAAGGGAAGTAAGTTTACCCACCTACAATTTCAACTCTGAATGCAGTATTTTATGCTATCACTATCAATCAAACCATCCCTAATGTATAAACAGAAGTTGTTTATTTCCAAACTAGCAATTACTGTTCTGATGGTAGAACAATTTATATGGCTCTTTTTTTCCTAACTCAATATATTTACTCCTCCTCTGCATCTGAAAACAATGCTTCTGAATCAAATTCTAAGTGGACATGCCACAAGCCTATCTAGTGCATCTCTTTTCTGAGCATATTTGACAGACATCAGATTTATTCACTACCCTTGTTTATGTCCACTCTTCTTATAGTCCCCACTGTTGCTGCTGCCAATAAGGAAACAAGTTTATGAAGAATGTTGGACGCATTTATGTATTTTGTCTGCCTGACAGGGTAGTGCCACCCCTGTTTGAGGTCTCCTTTGTGACTGAAATATCTCTTATGTTGCCAATAACCCATAATATCTTCATCAGAAAAAGTGCTAATGCAGAACATGCATTGACATCAACAGGGTAATCCAGTTGGAACAAAATGGTTCGAGATCATTAAATTTTCTTTCACATTTCAGAGCTGCAATAACTATCATCTTTGTCACGTATGCATAAACACATTCTCCTCATAGCTGTGCTTGGAGAAATTCCACTGTCTTTGTCATTAAGTCCTTGTTTCATAGCAATTCCTCCCTGCATGGGTCCTATGATCTTTCAAATTTCTGATCAGAAATGGCGACTTTCTTGTTGTTCAAGTACTGGGTTCACCTAGTCATATTTTGTACAGGATCAGTTGTCTAATTATTGTAACTTATATTTAGAAATCTTCCATGACAAATCATAAAATCTACAACCCATTTATTTCCTGAAAGTATTTTCATTATTAAGTACCATAAATTTTTGCCATCACTTTGAATATAGACATTCACCATGTAGTAAAGGAAAACAACTACAACAATAACAAACAAACAAGAAACAAACAAAATAAAACAAATCATAACTCAGAAATCAGTTACATTTTTTAATCATCTCTAGAAAACAGGGAGACTTGAAAGTTATATTGGATATTTAGCCTTACTTTTTAGACCCAACATATTCTTTGCTAATTTTTTTAGATATTGCTTTTAGAGGGACAAGGGTCAGGAGTGCTAAAGTGAATTAGTATTTGTTTAATCTAAAGGTTCCACTTTTCCTATTAATAAAATAATACAAGAGGCAAAGTGAACATGATTTTCCTATTGGAGATCAAGTGTTATATATTTTAGTTAAGATCTCTATGCAAAAAGAAATCCCCATCCATGTATGAACCATAAACACAGTGTCACAGCTGTGAGAAACAATGAAAGATATTAATGAAACACTCCACCAAATGATTAGAATGATATGCGCTCTGTGTTGGAATAACTCTAGTCAGCAAAATACCCATAGTCACATTCTTGAAAATAAAATGTCTCTGCATCTCCCCACAACTATCAAATGCCATTAGCTCCTCTGCTAGAGATTGACTTCATGCCTATCTCCTCATCTCCATGCTGGACTTGGCTGGCTTGAACTTGAACTCACCTTGTGTAATCTGTCTCAACCTGTGTTGTTTGTCATTTATGTTGGGTAAACACATTATATCCTTATAAGTATGTATTATATGTGTATCTAAATTCAGATTTAGGTGTGAGTTCAGTGTTCAAAGAAACTAGAAGAGGGTATCAGATCCTCAGATCCCTCTGGATTTACAGACACTTATAAACTGTACAATTGTGGGAAATGGGGACTTAATGTGGGTCCTCTGGAGAAGAACACATGCTCTTATTCATAGAACCATCTCTCAAGTCTCTATACGATATATTTTAATAATTATTCTGCAGCGAGTATAAATTTGCTGTGAAACATGACAAACTTTGGTGAGTGGTCTGTCATTTTCTAGATGATTAATCTTAATTTTAGAAGTGTTTCCTTTTCTTATTCCAAATTCCTTAGATGAAAATTTTGCATCTCTTGACTTCTATAACAATTGTTGTTCTTTACTTAATATAATGGAACTGAACACATTGCACAAATTTCCATTTTCGCTTTGCTTAATGTCTTTGCAATTTTAAAGATTATCAAAACATTAACACTCTAATATAAACTCTAATATAAATAATTGATTGATTCCCTAAGATGGTTGTTACCATGTCACATTCTCTAAATTCTGTCTGAGCACAGATTTTATTGAGATAAATATTTAGGTGACCTCTACACACTCACAGTGCAAGACACTACAAATAATGATTCTGTTAGTAGAGAGACTCACATATTTGTGTTATGGCAAAGTGAGACACAACTGTGAGACACCTACTGGATTATGGATAATGTCATCTATGTCACTTACAAGTTTTTCTTTTGATATTTCCCTCTGCCTGCCCTATGCTAATTAGAAATTCTCTGGAGGAATTCAGAGTCATAAATGGTGGCAGGGAAACATGATGGAATGTGGGTTAACATTGCCTTCCAGAGATGCTGATCTGAGAAGTTAAATGATTTGAGTAGGCCACAGTGACTTATGCCATTTGTAATATCAGTTAATACTCTCTGACTACTAAGGATGTCATAAGAAGTTCATAGAAATTCTTTCAGGAAAAAAAAAGCTCTCTAAATGTCAAATAATACACTGGAGTAATAATTGTATACAAAGCAAAAAATTGAAAAACTTCAACTTTTTTTAACCAAGCATACAAATTATTTTATAACTTGCAATTAACTTTACTTTCATTTAAAATGATTGTAATTATTATGGATACAGGTTTATTTTTCATAGATTAAAGGTGCAAAAGATAGTTTGGTGTATCTGTACAATAATCAAATATTAGTATGGTCCACAATCCACTCTCCTCAGTAATTATCTCTCTGTGTTGTTCTCCCTCTGTATGTTCTGTACAGAAACAGATCATAATAAGTTACTTTTCTTATTGCTGGGTCAAAATAACTGACAAATGCAATTCTAAAATGACAAGACTTATTTAGTTAGGAACATGGAGAAAAATGGATAGAGTATTACTTGGGAAACAAAGTACATATATCAGGAACACAAAGTGTTCTGTCACAATGTTTGTGGACTAGAAGCAAAGAGTGAGTGGACAAGAAGCAGTGCTGGGTTAGAAATTCTCTATGTCCACATTCAGTGTCCTTCTTCCTCCAATAAAGCACCACCAAGTAAAGGCCCTAAAATTTTCCTAAATCAGTAACACCAAAGTAGGCATCAACTAATTAAATATTAGTCTGTGAATGGCATTTTCCATTCAAAATAAAATGTATTCCATATTTCACTAAACTGTAGAAAACAACCACAAATTCTCTTCATTATCGTCATAACTACTACACATCTCATCTCTCTGATATACTTCTTAGTCTACAATGACCACATCCTAATATGTCATATGAGAACTAATTTTCTGTTTCCATAAAATGTTGAGAGTATTTGGTTCTTGTGATTTTGTGTCTCGATTAATTTACTTAACTAATGGCATCCAGTTACATCCATGCTACTGAATAAAAAAGGATTTCCAATATTTTATAAGTAGATGATGTGCTATTTTTCATACAACATATTCTACATGTTTTTAATTTCAGTGATATGTTATGTTACATCTTAACTAATGTTCTTGTATTTCTTCTGCTTTTTGTTATCTCTGATGCTATTGCCACTATAATATTTTCTTTCCTTATTAAATTATTCTTATCAATATTTGCATTCTATTCATGATTCCTCCAAGAAGTAAACATGAAATGTTACACTTACATTAACAGAAACTAAGATGAAAATAAATGCAAAATGAAATATCTATACCCAGTAAAAATTTTCAGAGATCAATTGTTTCTCATCTTATAATTTTTTAACTTAAGTCTCTTTTTATCTTATTTTATAGTTGCTTATGGATAAGTACCATTTCTTTCATTAGACTGCATTTACTTCATGTTCAGTTAATTTTTATTTGCTCCCAAAGTTTCAAGGGAATTTTAAGGTCCTTAGATTAATGCTTGAAATAGCTAGAGAATTTGATTTTTATTTTCAAGTTTTAACTAGCTGTACTTTTTTCCTACAGTATTATTTATATTGATTGAATTTAAAATGTGATAGATATTTATGGATTATATTTTCAATTTTAATTTATATATTTAATAAACATGAACTGGGAAACTACTCAAATTTGGCACGTTATAACTACTCTCTGTAATCTACATGAGTCAATAGGTATGGGGGTTTTAGTAAGAATGGTCACCATAGGCTCATATATTTGAATGTTTCATACCTAGTTGATGAGCAGTTTAAGAAGGATTAGAAAATTTGGCCCTGTTTCAGGTGCTGTGTCATTGTGAGGATGCTTTGAGGTAACAAAGGCCCAGAACTGTCCCAGTCTTTCTTTTTTCTATCTGCCTTTGGATCAGAATGCTAGCTCCCAGCTACTGCTACACAACCATGCCTATCTACCATAAAGCTTTATATTGGTCATATACTAACCCTCTGAAACTGTATGCAAACCATACAGATGGTGCTTGTATGATTTCACTCACCTAACCTAATCTAATCTAATCCATGAGACAAACAGTAGAATGATAGAAACTACAGATAAGGTGAGGGGTATAATACAGGAGTTTATGACAAATAATGGAAAGCAAAAGTCAACTATTGAGGAAACGGTAACTCTACATAATACTGATTCTAAGCCTTTATAAAATGAATAGATGGACTCATCAAGAAGAAGGTACATAGATATTTTACTTATCAGAGAAAATGTTCACTCTGATTTTCTATTTAAAGAAAAATTCTTTTTAACATATACAGTATGTTATACATATGTTGATTGTGCAAGTTTGCCACAATTTTACATCTGTTTATTAGCTCTTACTTGCATTTTCCCTGTGACTACATGTATAACTTAAAACTGCTTTGTAGATATTCTGTTTTTTGTTTATCCAAATTCCTATAAAGACCTCTAAAGCTTTTATATGTGTGTATTATTCAGGGTTCTCTAGAGAAACAGAACTGACAGAATAAAAATGTGTGTGTATGTGTGTGTGTGTGTGTGTGTGTGTGTGTGTGTGTGTGTGTATGTGTGTGTGTATGTGTGTGTGTTGACTGAGGTTTCTGTCCTGCCTGGTTCCCGTAATCATTAAGTCCTAAAGAAATAAACAGAGGTCTACAATAATCATAAACTGATTGGCCCATTAGCTCAGGCTTCTTATTAACTCTTATAATTTACATTAGACCACTATTCTTATCTTTGTTAGCCACATGTCTCAGTACCTTTTTCAGTGGCGTAGTCACATCTTGCTTCTTCTTTGTCTGGGCAGGACTGCAGAGGGAGCTTCCCTCTTCCCAGAATTCTTCTATTCTCATCGACCTGCCTCTACTTCCTGTCTGGTTGTCCCGCCTACACTTCCTGCTTGGCTACTTGCCAATCAGCGTTTATTTAAAACATAATTGACAGGATATAGACAATTGTCCTGCACTATGTGTGTGTGTATGTGTATGTGTTTTTTAAAGATTTATTTATTTATTATGTATACAGCATTCTGTCTGCATGTATGTCGCAGGCCAGAAGAGGGCACCAGATCTCACTAGAGATGGTTGTGAGCCACCATGTGGTTACTGGGAATTGAACTCAAGACTTCTGGAAGAGCAGTTGGTTTTCTTAACCTCTGAGCCATCTCCCCAGCCCCTGTGTATGTGTTTGTATGTGTGTGTGTCTGTTTATCTGTATATGTGTAACTTATTATAGCAGCTAACAGTTTATGGTCTAACTATTCCAAAATGACTGTGTCCAGATGGGGCTAAAATTTAAGTTGGTTATTCCCACCTTCAACTAACTGAACTTAGCAGGGCCCTTTCCACATCAAGTGATTCTATCAAGAAGAATGCCACACAGGTTTTCCCAACCAGTTTGGTTTTAGTTAATTCTGGATACAGTCATGTTGACCACCAAGCATAGTCACAACATGGCCATAGCTAGTAACACTACTCAGATATGGGATCATGGCCACATGAATTTATGGCAATGACTTCAGGCAAATCCCTCCCTCTAAGAAGATTCTTCTTAGCAGATTTTAAAATTGATCAAGGCCCATCCTTTGGTCATTCCTCACCTCATAACCAAAACTTAGTGGAGATTTCAGAGCAGAGCAACATTTGTCTTAAAAAATTAGGAAAAGCAGTAGTATCTGGCTTTGAAGTAACAACTATAAATCTGTAGGAAAAGAAGTGTGGAAGAATGGGAAGAAGTACCAGTACTCAGAACATATTGTATGAAAAATATCTATTTTAATAAAAAAGAAGAAAAGAAAAAAACAACAGGGAGATCACCAAACTGTTTTTTAGAGGTTATTATATATATTAAATTATGTTTAATTTTACTAAACATTAATATGCAGGCATTGCCCCAATATAGGAGCAAAGCTGATGGAAATCACACTGTTATATATGTTATAATCAGAGCAGTTATTTATCATTTTTAAAAGAAGAATAGGAAAGAGAGATGATTGTGTATTCAGAGAAAAAATATATTTGGCAAAGCTTCCACAATAAAGCAGGTGGGAAAAGAGCCTGAAACAGAAGGGCAGTGCAATGAAACAGCATAATAGGACAGGGGATATATGATCTTGAGTGAGTACTTGGCAAAATGAGAAAACCAGATTTAAGTAATAATGATGAAAGATATAACAAAGAGGCACTCAAAAGAAGAAGAGAGGGATGGAGTCAAAAACATTTACTTGCCAACTAGATCTGCCATCTGTTAATATGACAGTGTTTCATAAAGAGAGCTTATTCATAAGCATGAATTAGTCAGCTTGAGAAACACACAGTGTTTATGTGACATTTGACAAACACAGATAATTGAATCCCTGTCAATTTTTAAATCAAGCAGAATTAGCCAATGTTCTGAGTATTCAAATGTCCATAGGCAGCTTGTTGTCCTTAAAGAAGAAATGCTATTTCATTCCTACTTTGAACTCTAGTGACTGTGTTCAAAGTTCTAAAAAAGAAATTCATTAAAAACACAGCTGTTAAAATCTATCCTACATAGATTAGATTTTTTATCAAATCATTTGCTGATTCTCATTAATTTATTAAAGTAGTTTATTGCAATATATAAATGTTCAACAATCAAAGGAAAATTTTCACTAAAATATGTACTGAAGTACGACTGGGTTAGCTTTGTTGAATTTCACAATATGGTTGATGTCCTTATGGAACAAGCAGAAAATCTTAGAAAAAAGAAATGGAACAATGTCTTGACAAGCCAACATCAGAAGAAAATAAAAATTTAGATAAGCCATAACTATATGGAAGATAGGTTTGAATATAAAGATATTAACGCCCAAATATTTGCTGCCTTGGAGACAGAAACAAAATCATCTTTTGGGGAAGTAACCATATATTTTTGGCCTGATAAAATCACACATTTTTATTTATTACAGTTATCTCTATGCCTTGCCTCTTTTTAACAACATATAAATGATATCATCTAGAGACTTTAACTGACAAAGGACACAATAGTCTCAACTGAGTTAATACAAATAAATAGTTTTGGATTTGTTTAGGTGAGTATTGAATTATTTACAACTTGTTATCAATAGGGAAAATTTATTTTAGTTAAAGTGAGATTCCATCTGAAGATGTACATTTTCATGAATTTGGTATGAAGTTTTATTGATAATCTCACAGGCAGAAATTATTCCTAAATAGTTTCTATGTGCTCTTGGAAGACAAATTACAATGGGCCAGGATGTTTTAATATCAACATTCCTTAGCAAAATAATTATTATATATTGCAATTGTGATAATATTATAAATATATATGTATACGATAATATATGGTTATATAATTACAGTGCTGAAATTTTCTGATACAGTCCATGGACATAAGGGTTATTATAAGCTGAATTTTATGACTCTTATGATAAGCACTCTTTTTAGAATATTTTCTTTTACTATAATAATTTGAGACACAGACTTAATAGCAAATTTATGGCGACACATGAAAAGAATGTTACTTGCTTATAAAAAAGGCAGTGTTTGGGCTATAGTTAACTAACATGTTGATATGAGATTTTAAATGCAGAATTTGAAGAGGACTAGATGGAAACTAGAAGCCCATATTGCAATTATTGCAGGAAAACAGGCCTTGTCTAATCACATGCCAAGTCTTCAGAGAGAGTTCATTAGAGTATCACCTCCACACTTACACAATTATTGCTTAAAAGAGTTTCTAATGATAACTCTGAGTGTTGTTAGCAGTGTTTCTTTGTGTTTTCATATCACTGTCGTCTAGTATTTCAGTAAATAAAGATAATGTGTTTTTTTCCAATTAAGTAATTTTATGATCCTTGAAGATATGTAGATACTTCTGGATGTCAAGCAACTACACAAACTTACAATAATAATTAGCATAAATATTATTTATCAAATCTATGCATTTTTAAAGCACACATTTAGTTGTTGATTTTACATTATTGGCATCTGAAATTTGAAAAGTTACAAAGACAAGTTGCAGTCTATTACTAAAAACAATATTGCAAAGTAAATAAGATGAAGTAAGGTTTTGCAATGTTAAATATGTAAATTGTTTACTTATCTCTGTTTCTCCTTTGCCATTTGGTTCTTTTCATCCTTTGTTTTTTTCTACATTCTTCCTTTCTTTACAAAGCATTGCTATCATGTGAATGAACTAATGGAATTGCACCTCTTAGAAATAAATAAAAAATAGAGTGAGGATATAAGTCTGCATGAAAAAAAATGTGTATGCAAATAAGGCAGCTTGTCATGCACAGAATGGCTATAAGCAGCATAGAAACCTGCAAAGGAGGACCATGGTACATGGAGAACTGGACTCCTGATTCACTTCAAAAATAAAACAATGTTTATTCTTCATATGGTTGTTTACAAAGGCTTTCCGAACCAACTGCTCAACATAGCCCTGCAAGGAGAGCTATTCCTTTGATCCCTTTATGTGAGTTCTTCCTTCAGCCTTTGGTCTTGCTTTGCATGGGAGGTCAGTATCTCCTGACTGCAGTTTTCAACAATCCTATCTAAATCTCATCTGGGGTTTGTGCTTTTGAAAGAAACTGAAGACTATCTAGACCTCAGCAATAACTGAATAAAGTTGAGTTTGAAATAAAATAAAGTATAAAGTATCATTCAGAATAATATCACTATGTGTGATATATACATATGATACATATATGCTATATACAAACTTATATTTCAGAAGAGGTTTTGCTGTTGAAACCAGTTTACTGCCCAGTTTTCTATACATTAAAGTTCCACTCTAAAAAAATACTTATCAAATAATAAGCATATTTACTAATATAATATATATTATAGTACATTTTAAGATACCAGAGAACATGATATATTTCTCAAGAAAAACCAGTAAAACATTTTCATAGGACACTTTACTTTTACTCAAACAGAAAATTAAAATGACATTGAGATTCCAATTCTGTGAGCCTCTGAATCAATGTAAGAAAAATAGAGATATTTTCCTCATTTAAAGATCAAAGCTTTCTGTATATGCATCTTAGGGTTTAATATCATAGAACTATAATGTCAATTAGGGATGCATAATTTGCCGTATGGTTAAGATCACTGGCTATTCTTCCAGAGGACTTGTGATGGATTCCTAAAACTCATATAATGACTAACAACTGCCTGTAACTCCAATTCCAGGGAGCCACTGTACTCTCCTAGCCTCTGAGGGCAATGCAAACAACATGGTGAAAAGATAAACATTCAAACAAACGACCTACAAACTTAAATAAAAATATATACAGTCTCCAAGAAAATTTTAAAGTCAATTAAATTATAAACTAAATATTTGGCTTTAAATAAATGGTTTCATTCACTGTTTACTGTAATAAAGCTATATAGTTAGTTAATGTAATGGTAATGGTAATGGTCGAACACACATTCAGAAAAGTAAAGTCATTTTGTGGGGAGCATAGTCAAATTCATTAATAAAAATATAGTATAATAACTACAGAATAGATTATAAATTGTAGAGGGACTGCATGGAGTGGGAGGATTTAAGTTAGAAAAGACAGGAAGCAAGGAATCGTATAGATTCAGTATTCATGAATGAAGTGCTCACAAATAAAATGAAATGAAAATATATAGCAAATACAAAAGACATTTGCTAAGGAAACAGTGCACACATACTCTACCACATGTCCATACGCACAAACTCACAAACACACTCATACACACACAATCAATCAGAAAGGTTAAAGCTAATTAAATGCACAACAAACAGAAAGGATTTTGTATAAGTTACTTAATAAATGCTCATTTCCATAACAAATAAATGAATATTGCTAAATCCTATATTCCCTACAATTATTGAAAAGCAAATATTATTACACAATTAATACACATTTATCAAAAAGTAACAAGTTATAGGCATTGTAATTGATAGAATTGTGAAAATAATATGAGAATCTCCTAAGTTACATAAAAATGTATTTTAACTCTTCAAATAATATAATTTATAAATAAATATAAAACAAATTACTTACTCCATATGACTATAATGTCCAATATAAATTAAAATTTTAATACATAATTATGCTAGATCTCAATATGGAAGGCATTAAATGTATATAACTGAAAGTGAATTTTCAGAGCTCAGGAATAATAATATTAAATTATGTTCAACCATAAAATAAGTTAGATTTGTAACTTTAGGAGCTAATACTTTTTCTTAAATATTGATATTTCTCATATGGAAAAATAAATACCACTGGATTTATACAAATAATCTTTCTCAGTTAGGGAGAAAAAAGGAATACCAACTTTAAGAGAAATGTAGCATGAGCAAACAAGTCTTCATTAAAATGAAGATATTTGTGCATGACAGATTGCCTAGCAGAGGGAAAATTCATTTTTCACACTCTCCATTTTGCCATTAATGATTTATGAGTGTGAAAACTGGTCAACAAAGCATGTTTCAAGTACAATAGAAAAGCCAGTTCTTATACCATAGACAGCAAGCCACTATAAGAGACAAATGGTTCTATCTTCCTATTTTTATAATCAACAAATGGGAGTCTGAGGTTCACTGACATAACTGTGTCTGAAGGAGAAAAAAAAGATAGAAAAGTGTATAAAATATGAACGCAAAATACTGTTCATTTACAAACTGAAGTTTTTTCTTCCAGGCACTATCTGTTTGTTTGTTGGGTGTCCTTGAATGTGACTGAGTTTGGAGGTAGGAACGTGGAAGGCACCTAGATTAAAATAAAAAAGTTCCTTTTATTCTGATTCCAGGATGGTCAGTGTTCTTATAAAAATATTGGGATAGAGACCTGGTGTAGAAGGGTCTTCTGTTTGTATATTGCCCTCATTGGTTAAATAAAGAAAACTGCCTTGGCCTGTTGGTAGGACAGCCCTTAGGTGGGCGGAGTAGATAGAAGGGAATGCTGTGAGAGAGAAGGCAGTGGAGCAGACGCCATGCTTCTCCAGCACAAGATGGACACTGGTTAGACTCATGCCGGTAAGCCACAACTCAAGTGGCGATACACATTAATGGAGATGGGCTAAAATAATATGTGAGAGTTAGCCAATAAAGGGCTAGAGCTAATGGGCCAGGCAGTATTTAAATGAATACAGTTTCCGTGTAATTATTTCGGGTACACACTGGGAGCCGGATGGCACAAGGGGCTCGGCGCCGGGAACGCAGCCCGAGCCCCTCATTACAACAGAGACCCACAAATAAACTGTGAAGACACAAGGAAAGGATGGCTCCTCATGGTCAAGAAAGCAGCATTAGAATGAAATCAGCCATAGAATGTCTTATCTTAGATTTGTAACCTCCATGCTCATAAAATATAATTTGCTATTTTAATTGATCAATTGTATTCTTCTCTACACTCAGTGTTGACACAAATCTAGCGTATCTATAGTCAATATTATTAGCTATGTGCATTTTCTTTTTGTGAAAAACTGTGTATTGTTGGCTTAATTAATAAAACTCCCCCAAGAAGGGAAATTGTGGACAGCAACTTATATTTTGTAAAACCTAATTAATAAAATGAAAATAATACTGCTACTAACAATCTGAAATATGCTTTAGCAAGCAGTTATTGTACTTTCAAACAACTAAAATATAATAACTTTTATCAGACACCAGATTCATAGAAAGTAAAGTAAATCACCTCTTACCATTGACTAGATTTAAAGAAATTCCTGTAAATGTTAATTTATTATTGTAATATTCCTGTGATTCTACATAGCCTCTACTGGTGTGCACTTGAGCTAATTTAGGTCAATACAGTGATTTAATACTCTTAAAATGGACCATCTATTTTATAACAAAAATATTTTTAAAGTGACAGATAATTATACTCATAATTGTGCTTGTTTCTTATTTTTAGAGAGTGATTATTTATTTGGCACAATAATTTGGAATTAAAACTTAAAAGAGTCAGATTTCCTCCTTGCCATGTACTTAGAATTTAGAATGGTACCCAGTGAGCTGTCTTGGCATGACAGATTATTTGACATAAGAATCCTGATAAAGTGAACAAATATAGCCTGCCAGCATAGGTAGGATGTAAAACTAAAGTGATCCAATATTATTGCTGAATTTTATGTTCAAGAAAATTAATAAGTGCCAGTGCAAGTAAATCTAAGCCATCTGATACTTTTATTTTCAATACATATTTCAACAAAATAAAAAGATTCTTAGGATACATAAAATGTGAAACAAAAATAAATTTAAAGATTTGAATGCTCTTCTGTGAATGAGTGTGTGGTAGGTCTCTCTGTGTGTGTGTGTGTGTGTGTGTGTGTGTGTGCGTGCATGTCTGTGTGTGTTATGTGTATGCATGTAGGGTTCTTTGGTCAACCTACATATTTGAGAGTCTGAGTTTCAAATATTTTGTAGAACTTTTCAGCTGGCTGCCTTGTCCCATGTAGATAGTCAATAGAATACTTAACATCTCATTTCTCAATTATTGCAAACTTTGTTACTTTGTTTGCTGTATACGATACTAGATCATGGTATTAAATTGTAAAGTTTGATTTATTAGTTAATTGTGAAACTGTAAATTTTATATTTAGTGGGAACCCTTTGATAGTACCCCACCCTACTAACTTCTCATTATTACCTTTAGATAAGTATATTTGCAGTAAATGATTTATTCAATGACATCAGGCCAGCCAGCAATATTCTCTTGATGTAGATTAACAGCTTTCTATTTTTCTACTTGGATTGACCCCCTGAGCCTTGTCAACTCTGATTCCATTTCCACAAAATAAGGAAAATCATATTTAACACAGTCCCATTGAATATCTCTAAAATTATTCTCTTATTTATGCAAAGTACCTCAAAGCACAAAGAACAAAATGCTGTCTTTCAAAGTACAAAGAGCAAAGAGAGGACAGTTAGGAAGAACTAACTGCTAGATTTCACTGGGTTTGGTCTACACTAGAATTTGACACTTCCTTCACCTTTGTCAAGGACTCTGACATTCAAGGACTGCTGCTTATTTTCTGGTAAAATAACAGAATAAATGTTAGATTTCAGAACAGTTATCAAATTTGTAGGATTCAAAATATTTTGATAATTTTGCTTAATAATACTTTTGTTCTTCTCCAAAAAATATACTTGTCTCAATGTCCATGGGTCTGTATAATTTATACATTTTCTTTTAAAACTATCCTGATTTTATTATCACATTTAGTCTATGTGAGAATTGTCCAATTGTCAATTTATTTCCCTAATTCATAGTGCTGATTAAAAGAAGTAAATGCTGTGTTTTGGTAATCACTTTATTCCCGCCATTTATTATATAATTGAAATACAGTATAAAATAGTGGAAAGGATGCTTGCTAGTGAATGGCAGTCCGTAGACTTCCTGGAGAGCAGGATATATACAGGCAGGTGAGCAGCTAGAAAATTCAGGTCAGTTCTAGGTGCAGCTCAAAAACATTATCATGGATTTGGTAGTTTAATACAATTGATTATTTTACCTACCTAGGGGTTGACATATGAGATGACATTCATTAGTCTATACTCAGCACACTGGTGGCAATTTGTGTAACTCAGAGGAGGTACATAAATATTTTATTTTCCAGATTTAACAGCATATCTACTTCTCTTGGTCTTAGAACTCTTTTGTTTGTCTTCATTCTCAGCTCATATCACTTTGAAGATGACTATTCTGTTTTCCTCTTCCACATTTGGAAAATCTAGTGATACCTAAGTGCATTCCTGAAAATACAAAATAAATGGCCTCTGTGTATCAAGGTCATCTCTCTAAACTAGCATCTGCCTTAAGTGGAATTGCTTGCCTCAAATTTTGATGTTGAATCTCCAAGCCTCCACTACTTGATTGGATTCAACATTAATTTAAGTGGCAAATTAGCATTAAAGGAACATTTTAAGTGCTTGTCTGAGTTCAACAGAACTGTTATTCTTACATGAAGAAAAACTGACACGAGAAATGACTGTGCAAAAACTAAAGACCACAATAAGGTAAAGGTGGCTACCTGCATGTTAAATAAAGAGACTGCTGTGAAAAGCAAGCTAGAATGGAATTTCCTCTGGAAATAAGCTATTTTCCAAGCCACCTATCTATGGTGCCCTGACACTGTAGCCCAAGAAGAGAAATATATCAATCAACAACGCTGTGTTGTATGAACTAACACATTCCCCATCTTTGAAAATCAAACATTGGCATATTTGAGAACTTGGTGTTCTTCTATAATAGTAAATTCTGTGTTAAAACAGTC
This sequence comes from Ondatra zibethicus, assembly GCA_004026605.1. Taxonomy (NCBI): domain Eukaryota; kingdom Metazoa; phylum Chordata; class Mammalia; order Rodentia; family Cricetidae; genus Ondatra; species Ondatra zibethicus. The sequence continues at coordinate 87,632 of PVIU01004907.1, read as the reverse complement.
AAGTTTCCCCTTCATTTCTCCGATAGTTCCAAGATTTAGGATAGTTCCTTTTTGTGACTGTTGCTAGTTCCAGGATTTGGGCTATCTCCTGTCAGTGTTAGGAGGAAAATACAAGTGAGGATAAACTGGAGTTGAGAAATAAACTTTTCAAGCTCATTCACCATAATACAGGCCTTTGAATGGCATGAGCTCATTATTTTTGTGGTACACTGTTGATCCTGTGGGTTTGGGTGTTATTTCTGTACACTTTAAGATTTGTGGTATACCTTTAAATCACAATACATGGGGTGCAATGCAAATTTTACCCCTTCCCTTTTTAGTACTGTTTTCATTTCTCTGAAGAAATATATTACATGAGTGGTGTAGGAGTCCTTCTGTATTTGTGTTGCTTTCATGGATTGAATAAAGAAACTGCCTTGGCCTTTTGATAGGGCAGAAATAGATAGGCAGGGAAAAGAGAACTGAATGCTGGGAGAAAAAAGGCAGGCAGAGAACCACAGCCATGGAGTCACCAGTGTCAGACATACTGAATCCTTCCTGGTAAGCCACGACCTCGTGGTGAACACAGATTGGTAGAAATGGGTTAGATCAGGATGTGTGAGTTGGCTAAATATAATGGGCCAGGAAGTAATTTAATTAATACAAATCCTGTGTGATTATTTCAGGTATATGCTAGCCAGGACGAAAAGCAGGCCCTCTCTCCTTCAACACATGAGTAAATATAAGAATTTATCATTTGTAAGTTTGAGGTAAGAGTTCTTAAGGAACTATAAAGTCAACATGGTAATCAAGGCATAGAAGGTCACTTACCCTTGGGAGATTAATTAACTATGAACCTTAAGAAAATATAAACCCTGACTGTGAATGAAATGCTACATCTGAGCTATAGTTACTGCACATCAAGAAAGTTGGCTTCATAAGTTGAAAACCTCTATAGGTTTATCACAAGCCTACTTACCTCTTGAGTGCCATTTTGTTTTATTCAGATCAGTTACTTATAAAAACCATTTACTGTAGGATTAATCTGCCTCTTCTATACCCATTGGGCACTGCCTTTTTAGTTTTAGTTACAAAGCACACATTCCTTCATGATCGAAATGATATTGGCAACACTGTGGTATGTTAAGGACAGCTAAGGCTTGAGAGAGTTACAGTTAAATAGCTTTGTCATAAACAGACATCCTAACATCCACAACAGTGTTTATTTGTTCCTAAATCCTACTGTTTATTGTCTCTCTGTTTTGCATCCAGTTACCATAGGTCTATCTATCTATGTGTAAATTTATTTATCTGTATATCTCTACCTATAGATTTATATGACTCAAAACTTTATACGTAGATATACTGATTTTCCTTTTCTAATCTCTAATTTTTCTTTGGTGTCTTGTGTCTACCACGTGATACCTTTCTACGATTAAGAAAATGCAATAGAATAAATATGCTATTTGGGTGTATAAAATGTCAATTAAAAGGATCGACATTCAGAAGTGCTACATAATTGTCCTGAGTTAGCAAATTGTGCAGGATCATCTTAGTTTTCTTTTCCTTGGCTAAATAATGTCCCCGTGTTTAAGTCCCAGTTGTGACAATTAGCTCAAATAATTGTCTCTATACCATTCAAACTGCACAGCGAGATATTTTTCAACTTTTACTTTGAGTTATACCTCCACTGTGGCTCATATATTACCATAATGGTGTTTGCTTATGTTAAATTAGATGCTTTTTCCCCAAAAGGATAAAACATTTTTACATAAATAAAGCTGTAAAATGGAAAAATGTACCAACATTCTCTTAAACAAGATGTTTGCATAAATGCTTCTGCAAATGCAATAGTTTATTGCCATGGCATCCATAAGAGTAGCTACATAAGTAATCCAAAAACTATGTAAATGGAAGATTGCTTATATCGATAATCTAAATTTATTTAAAAATATTTTGCTTTTCTCTCTACACACTTAATACTTTGAAAATGTGAAATATGTTACTATGAAATGTATGTGGGAGTGATTAAATTTATGATTTTGGGGGCTAAGTAACTCATTTTATGTTAAACTTCAATTTCACTATTTACCTGTTTCACAATACCCTATCTTCAAATTGAAAATAATTTTGAGTTTTAATTTTAATTGAATGTTATTTTAGAAATGCTTTATTTTCTAGTCATTAACCTAAATGAATTACATAATGCTTTCCAACATTTTAATATAAAAAGCAAAAGAATAGTAAATAATATGACTATAATTATGCTTGTAACTTCCAAAAAATTTTGCAATACCGAAAACAAAACCCTGAGTCTTTTATACAGTCCTCCAGTGTTCTACGACAGAGGAATACCATCCAACTCTATAAATGTGTTTCTTATGTATCTCTATGACTTGAGATAAAATTATATATATATATTAATGTCTTAAACATGATAATTCAATAAATCCTTGATGGTTGACATAACAGACAATACTGTTTATTCACACAAAATAACAAAAAAGTCAAATGTTTTCTCTTACAACGTATAGAAAGTAAATTGGCCTACACTCTCATACTGTGAATTTATATCTGGCTCTGATAATTTAAGTACTAGCTTTATAACCTTTCGATGTAAATTTTTTAGATTCATTTATTTGTGAATGAACATAAATCAAATTTATACCAATATTTATTTGTTTCATAAAGATGATAAGAAGATTTTCAAATTAATTTTTCTTTCTACTTTCTTTAAAATTATCCATAGTAATATTTTGTGAACACTTGGGTTATGCTATAAATAGGTCATATAATATTATGCAAATTCAAGAGATAGACACCAATTTAACGTAAGAATAGTTTATTTTCTACATTGTCAATATTTTAATGTTTCCCATATACTAAAATTAAAATACCTAAATAGCCATGGCTTATTAGTGGAATATTTATTCTTTGGTTATTGTTATAAACCCATTCTTTAGTAATCATCTGTGACTAATACTCAGAAATTCATCCCTCAGGAAAAGTTTCTGCCTTGGATTTTAGTAAGTAAGGATTTCCTCAAGAGATGCAGGAACACTTCATGTTGATGCTATTTTTTTGTTCTCTCTTTCTTAACTTAACACTGCTCTTCTTCAAATCTCTGACAAACATCTAATCTCACTGTTTGTTGAATTACCACTATCCCATGTTTATTATACTTTTATTACTTTAATAAATACTTGAGAAAATAAAATTATAATGAACAGGAGTTTTACTTGACTCACAGTGTCAAATGTTTCACTCAATAGTCAGTCAGCCCAGTTGCTTTCATGCCTCCCATAAGGCTATGTCTCAGGACAGGAAGCATGTTGGATGGCAAATCTGCTCACTTCCTATAAGAAGGCTATGATCCCTCCTACCATAGAGGTTTGTTGTAGAGTAAGGGGGGATAGGAGAGATGGAAGGGCCACACTATTAAGGGGAAATAAATTAGACAGTTATGAATAAATGGGGGGAGGGGGACCAAAACAGGAGGATCAAATGGGAGAGGGAGCACAAAAGGAGCTAAGGAAGAGAACAAAGGGAGCCAAACTAAACCTAATATCAAATTGGAAATCTAATACAGGAAAGCTACTTAAAATCTGTATATTTGTGATAGAAATCTAAATAACAAGGGATACAAAGTCCAAACTAGATTTCTCATGCCACCATATGAAGACTCCAGTTCTGGGAAACCAAGTTGTTGGCCAAAGAATCCCTATGGAAACCTCCCAAACAATCTAGGATATTGTCAAGATTATTGTTTCCTCTAGCAAAAACTGATAACAAGGCATTACTGCAGAAGACAGCACCCATATAAGTCAATGAAATAGAGAAGTTCAGTTGGTGCTTGCCTAGAGGCATCACCTTTACTAACTACTCTCCATAGTACTGGAAGGCACTTGTCATGCTACCAAAGGCAAAATGCAAACAGTGACCCAGCTACAACTCCTTTGATCTACATATGTAACCTGCCTGCAAGAAACACTGCTACAATTGTTGCATAAACATTGTAGGAGTGACTGGATTAAGGCTCACTCCATGAGATCAAATCTATGACTGACACTGCTTAAATTGCCATGATTCTTAGACAAAATAGGCTATAGACCTAAGGGATAATATGATAAATGATAATGTTCTGCTAAAGGAATGTATCAATAAAAACATTCCTAATGGCATTATGATATATTTAAAATTCAGTGCATTGCTAAGCCACTATCAGAAAAGCTTCCTCCCTCCTGTACATAGGAAGAAATAGAGGGAAGCCTTACCCTCTCTGAGGAGTAGGTGGGGGTGAGGTGGATAGAAGGTGAGGGGAATGGGAGGAGGGAAGGAAGAGGAAACTGGTATTCATGTGTAAAATGAGAAAAGATTGTTTCTAAAATTAATTTAAAAAGCCAGGTGGTGGTAGCACATGCATTTAATCCCAGCACTCAGGAGACAGAGCCAGGTGGATATCTGTGAGTTCGAGGCCAACCTGGTCTACAAGAACTAATTTCAGGACAGGCTCCAAAGCTATAGAAAAACTCTGTTTTGTAAAATAATAATAATTATAATAATTTAAAAAAGAAAAAAATGCCTGAGTCTCTGAATCTATATGTGTTTCTTTCACTTTTTCTTTAGCTCTATATTTTTTTCTTTCTTTGTTCATGTACTATTCTGGTTAATCTTTTTTTATTTTATTTTATTTCATGATTTTAGTGCCTTTTTTTCTAATTAAAGAGAAAAGAAAGGGCATGGGTTGAGTGTGGAGTTTAGGAGATGGGGAGAACATGGGAGAAAATAGAATGGGAATCAGAATCAGAATATATTATTTAAAATATTTTTTTTCAGTAAGAATAAAGACAGGAAAATGATGTGGGATTTCCCTCTGTATGCTGTGATTACCACTGATATATATATATATAAAGGAACTGCTTTGGGCCTATAGCAGAGCTATAGGCAAACAGAGCTAGGTGGAGAAAATTAAGCTGAATACTGGGAGAAATGAGGTGGAGACAGAGAGAAGCCATGTAGCCCCACCAGAGACAGACGCTGGAAATTTTACCTGGTAAACCTCAGCCACGTGGCAATACACAGATTAATGGAGATGGGTTAAATTAGGATGTAAGAGTTAGCCAATAAGAAGCTAGAGCTAATGGGCTAAGCAGTAATTTAATTAACACAGTTTCTGTGTAATTATTTTGGTTCTGGGTGACCGGGACAAACAAGCAACCTCCTCCAACAGGAAAAGAGGAAGTAGATGGGCCTACCTATTATCTCACTCAATGTATCCCAGTCAAATAAAGTTAACATTTCTAATGACCAAAAGATTTAAATTTCCCACCAACATCCATGGCGCCATGCATGAAGCCAATTCTTGAAAGTCATTGCAGTACTTTTCAGAGCCAAAGTCTAAACTTTTCTTAATTTCATTTGGTTTACTTTGTTCATATACTACATAATCTAAGAATGATTTATCTGTGTCCCAGTGCCCCAACTTCATAATAGTTTTGATATGACTAATGCCATAAGGATGGCATGTATTTTAGCAACCTATTGAAATATGGGATTTGAAATGACTAAGGGCAGAGATCATTATTTATATAGTTTTTCCCTCTCTTTTATAAGGAAGAATACACACCTATAACCCAATGCATCTGTAACCCATGTGATCAGTTATACTCCATAGGTTAAGTCATAAAGAGAATATAGAAGCCTCCAGGATGGGGCTCCCATCCTATTTTGGTCAGCAGAGCAGAAGGCAGCCTTACTGTCATCCGTACTATGGTCTTATAACTTGTCTAAATGTTTTGGAGGTAACTGTTATTGAATCATCTTCCTAGAGTCTTATCATTTATATCTACCCTCTATAGATATGGTGCATTTGAAGATTTCAGTATCTTCAGAAAATACCCAACACTTTTCTGGATTTTTGAAATATCAACATTTACCCTTCATACATTGAAAATGATAAGAAACCATAATAAAATAATTAATGAATCTTTAAGTTAAATGCAGAAATATATATGTATGTATTTAAAATTTCTTGTTCTACATTAGTAAAGGATACTTTCATAAATCTCAGACATTCTAATACCCCCATTTGAACATAGTTCACATCTATTTATACATATAATTTATTTTGTGAACAAATACTCTGCAAATTTTCACTTTTACAACTTCTAGATATATTGCTTTGGTTGGTTTATATCAACTTGACACAAGCTAGAGTCATTTGGAAAGAAATCTCAATTTATAAAATGCCCCCTTAAGACAAGCCCGTGGGTAAGTCTTTGGGGCATTTTCTTAATCAGTAATTACTAGGTGGGGAGCATTGTGGGTGATGTCACCCCTGGGCAGGTGGTCCTGAGTTACCTAAGAAAGCATGTTGAGAAAGCCAGTAAGCAACATTCTCTCATGGATTCTTATCCAGTTAGTTCTTAACTCTAAGTTTCTGCTTTAAATTGTTGTCCTGACTTCCTTTGATGCTGGAATGTGATATGAATCTCTAAACAGAAGCAAACCCTTTCCATCTCAAGTAGACTTTGGTCAAGGCCTTTATCTCATCAACAGAAGAGCAACTAAGGCAAATGTCAAATACCTGATTTAGATAGATGTTGTCAATAATTTACTGGAAACTAAAGCCACTTAAAACTAATTAAATTATCCATTTGTTTTCAGTAACAATAATAGATAAATTATATATTATTCAATTATTTTATAAACATTAAATATAAATTGTGAAGTATAAAAATAAAAAAATGTTAGATTTTTATTACACAAATCTTGTTTTATAGGAGACAGTCAGATTTTCATATCTGTATCTACATAGAGTGATTGACAAAATCCTGTTTTAGATTTCAGAATATAAAGCAAGTATAATTAACATGGATACGTGTCTGGCAAAGGAAGTAAGGAAATAAGAGTGTAATAGATCTTCTGGATATTTATGCTTCTATTTCTTTGGTATGAATGAGAACTCCATAAGTTGTTGATACTTTGTAGAGTCTGATTATAATTAACTTTTTTCTAGAAATTTGATTTTTATTGTTTATAAAAACATAATTGTAGTACTTGATTGATATTTAAAATATCAAGCAATTGAATTTTAAGAGTTTTCACATTTCATTATAGCTCTTTATAAAATATCTAAAATCATTTGGCTAATATAACTATACAAATGAGTAGATAGTTTTTAGTATGGACAACATGTGAACTTGAGTATAATGAACAGTCGTTATCTTAATGTTAATTCTAAATTAAAAACTGATTTTTTTTGTTAAATTTTCTAAAATTGGCAGACTCAACTTACACATATTCCAGAAGAAAAAATCTCATATTTCCAAGCCAGAATAACCAGTTTGTTCATCAGTCATTTTTTTAAAAATAAAGTATGACTTTATAACTAATTTTATTTCAGGACTTGAGTGAAATACTTGAAAAAATGTTCTTTATAATGACCATTACACTTATATATGGACACAAACTTTCTATTTGTGCTTCTCATTTTATCATATTACCATTAATATTTCGGATTCACAAAATAAATTATGATTTATGAAACTTGAACACTGATTTTAACTAGCATGCGTGGAACAGTGAGGCCTCCACACTGGACAGTGTGGTGCTAGTGAAACAAGATACAAGTGACTTTTATTTTGCAGAATCACTTGAAATGTCAAAATATTTGAAAAGGTAAACAACAATTTAATACTGTGATGAAAATATTTTGCCACCTAAAATGAACTTGGGCGAATAAGAATGGTATATATTGACCATTAGGATGCAGGCTTTATGCTGGTCTGCCCTGTCACCTGGCAGGATGAACCCAGGCAGTACTCTAGCCAGCCTAGGGTCCTATAGCTGCTATATCACTACCAGGTACAAAGGTCCCTGTAAGAGACAAGCTCTGCCCATTCCTGCTCTCTTTCTTGCTCTTCCTTTGACGGCACGGACAGGACTTTTTCTGTTTCTTCCTCTTTTTATTCTCTGTCTCTGTCCCTCCCTCTGCCCCTCTCTCTTTCTCTTCTTGTTCCCTCTCCCCTTTCTCCTTTCCCACTTCCTTTTCTTCCCCCAATGAAACTTCCCATTTAAATTCTATTTGTCCGTCAACCATCATGGGGCCACCCACCAGGATCCAACTCACACTGTTTTATAACATTGACTTTATGCAGAAATTCTGATTTATATCTTATTATAAAGTATATGCAAAATTATTATACTGTCTCACAAAGATACAATGGAGAAAGGAAGCAGGGTTATAGGAAGAGTAAAGGTAGAGGAAGAAAGAAAGGTAAAGTCACATTAAACAACTCACTTGTTTTTTGTTTATTTCCATGTTATATTACTGTTATGGACATGTAAATACATTATCTAAATGTATACGTATGTATAGAAAATACTTATAGTTTTTTGTTTGTTTTGATTAATTTTATTTGTTTACTTTTGAGATTCTATTCTAATTGCAAATTTTTTTCCCTCTCCTCCTCAAAACTTTTCCTTATACTCCTTCCTGCTCTCTTTCAAATTCATAACCGTTTTCCCCACTAGTTGTTATTACAGGAACAAGTGTGTGTGTGTGTGTGTGTGTGTGTGTGTGTGTGTGTGTGTGTGTGTGTGTGTGTGTGTATACCCCTAAATATAACCTGTTGAATCTATGTAATGTCACCTGTAGGTTTCTTTTGAGAGATGACATTTTAACATGGGACAGACAATTGGTATGACTGTCTCTGGGGAGCCCGCCTCTCCTTTCCCTGCTTTGCTCGGTTAACTGTGCTTCTCTGTCTATGATTGAGGCCTCATGAGTTTTTCTCTATACAGTTACTTAGGTTTGTTTCTGTTACCTTTGTTCAGCTCATGTTTGGCCAAGAGTGTTGGTGAGACTTTATGTGCACAACTTCCTATGTTTCTAGGAGACAAAATCTGACAGCAAAGTCTGTGGTGCTCTGGCTCTTAACATTCCTATATCCTCTCTTCCCCAGCAATGTATTCATTTGTATTTCACTTGTATCCTTTGCTTGATGTGGACAAATGGCCAATGTGCCTTAACTGCCATCTCATTCCATTCTCATAAACTGATGCTCATATTTTATGAACATTTTGTACTAAAGGATCAAATTTCTTCTAAAACACCAGAGATAATGGAAGAATATTCAGAAATTCTCATAGTGTATGGGTCCACACCATTATTTACAGAGGGTGGCTCAAGACTCTCATCATAATTCCATTCAAAATTCTCATCACTTCAACAAATCATTGTTTCTGACATATTCCTAGCTAGCAAGTCCATTCCTAAAGACTATGCATATTTCTATCTAGCTATTATATCCAAAACTAACCCACCTCCATTAAGCTCTGATTCACCACTAGATCTTGGCCTACCTGCAAAGTTTCAGCAGGCTCCGGTGGATGGAGGTGTCTGTCTCTGGTAGTGGCTACATGGCTTCTCTCCCTGACTCTGCCTTCTCTCTCTCTCTCTCTCTCTCTCTCTCTCCCTCTCTGTATATATATTCATTCTAGCTTGGCTATACTCTGATAAGCCATTAACCAAAATCAGCTTCTTTATTAACCAATAAAAACAACACATTATACAGAAAGACTTCCCACGCCGTAGACAACTTAATTACATGATCTGAGAATACTAATGTGATGAACTATTAATATGTGTGTCATATAAAATGTCTACAGACTAAAGCAAGTCCTTTAACTCTGCCCCCTTCTCTTAAAAAATGTCAGATTGTATTATTTTACATAAGAAGTTTTTAAATTAGAACGGGTCCAAATATATTGGAAATCCTTTCATTATATTATTAATTAAACTGATTTTATGGAAGGAATACATAGGACATAATAATTTGGATTTCAGTGTATATAGCTTTTGGTACTCAGGGCTTAACTATATATATATGTGCACAACTGATATGTATGTATACAAAAATATATATGTAAACATGGTATTCACAAAATACTTGTGAATTCATGGTGTGTGTGTAAATTGGAAGGAGCATTACCTATAAGTAATGTCTGAATGTGATGTGCTAAAGAGATGGTACTTGCAATTCCTGAGTTGTGTTCTTAGCATAGAAAATAACTACTCACTACTTTTTCCCTCTACATTGCTTCTTCTCCTCTCCTCTTCATTTTTTTGTCTTATTGTCTTTTCTTTTTTTCCCCAACCATGAAATGATTCATGGCTATGAAGCAGTAAGAGCTCTAGCAACAATACAACTTGTACTCAGAACTACTTTAAATGTTCATATTTAATATTTTCACATTTTACCATGAAGGACATCGCTGAAAACAAATTAGTCTCCCAAACAAAGTCTGGTAAGTTGATGATTGAGATGAAAAAGTATGGTTATTACTAAAGGGATGGAGATTTGAAAATAATATATAGAATTATTCATGCATCTTCCTGTGGAAATTGTTAACTGTTCTTTTGGTTGTTTTCCCAATATCTGAATTTGATTGTGCGTGTGGGCTAAACTAAAGTCTTCAGGATAAATATATATATATATAATTTGTGTGTGTGTTTATTTTACTCCTGTATGTTTATATTTTATATATATTTATTATGCATGTATTCATACATATAACATTTAAATTTCCTCTTTAATTTCATATGCAATTTGTATTAAATTCTCCTTCTTAGTCAAGATTATCCAAAACTGCTGTTGAATAATCAGTACAAGCAACATTCTATTGTTATGAATAGTCTTATAAATGCTACACACTAAGTATATGATTCACAATTCAGCACTTCACCTAAATAATGCACAAAATATTTTCTCATGATAATCTCTTTTTGAGCATCAGAAAAAATACATTATGGAAATAAAGACTGGAGAATACTCCTAATGTCCATGAAGTATTTCTGCTCTCATAAAGCATTGGCTACAGTGGCTAGAGATGTGACTCAATAGTAGACTGCATGTTTAACATTATTTATATTCTGGGTTTGATTCTTAGAAACAAAAAGAAACACAGTTATTAAAAATATTATCAGTGATAGGGAATTAATTTATGCTTCTTATCCTGCATTTCTTTTACATAACAGTAAAGATTAATCAAACTTTTCTTCATCCAGCAAACTTTGTGTCCAGTTAGAATTGATCGATTGGTTAAATATGATAGAGAGTAAAATGAAAGCACATCCTGCCACCATGAGACTTACAGAAAATAAGTGTAAGGGTGTGCGTACATATGTGTGTGTGTGTAATTAAATAATAATTAAGTTTTTTATTGATGAGTAAATATCACTGTAAGAGGAATTAAAGAAGAATATAATGTAGGCTGTAGGAAGGAAACTTGTGATCTGAGACACAGTAAGTTAAGTGGGGTCTGAGAGACCTTGGCTCTGCTTGAGACACAGAAAATTGGGAAGGAAAAGATCACCGGCATGCAATATGCTTTTCATGATCCGCTGAGTTGGGAACAGTATGAAGGACCTCAGTGTTATGTAATACATATTATTCATTAGTTTACTGTTTTTCTTTAAAGCACATTCAAGTAGAAAGTACATAAATCATAGGTAAATATTCAAAGGACTATATCCAAATGAGTTCTCTGTTGTACTCTGAACCCTTGAGAGATTTGTTGCAACCATGTGTAGACACAGGATACCTTATTTGGCTTGTGGAGTTTATAGAGGCAATAACCAGTGACTGGCCCTCTGCTCCTCTGCTCTTTCAGCTTTCACCCCCTCATATCTGATTCTGGGTTTTTATTATGAAGGTCAATAAAATTTTGGGGAAACACCCATATCTTGTCTATAACCTAGCATTTTCTGCATGAAAGGGCATTATATCCCATATCTCTTCTGATTATTGGATGTTTTCAAAATTTGAAATACATTTATTACATATTAGATATTTCCATACTTGATTTATTTTTAGATATTATGCTTATATATGGGTCAATGGCTCGCTCATTCGTTTTCTGACTATTTGTATGTCTTCTGACCATGTTTAAATTTAATATTTAGTTTGGGAATTTAATTTGATCTCATTTGTTCTGTAAAACTGAAAAATGCATCAACATTTTTGCGTACAAAATTGCAGCAATGTATGCATTTCTGTGAAATATATTCAAAGAACAGAATTTTCTATTATGAGCCAAGTAGAACAAGAATATTTAATGATAAAAATGTAAAAGTCTTAAATCAGATGTACTAAATTGAAAGTCTATTGTTTCCATAAATTAAAAGAGAAGTATGTCAGTTTCATATAGAAATGAAAACTTGGTAAGTGTGTTGATATTTTGAGAAGGGTAGAAACAGAAATCTCTCATGAGATTTGATACAACCTGGCACCGCATTGGCTTGCAGGTAGTGATCCAAATCTCTCAAGTTGAAAAGATATTTTTAAGTAATCCAGGGTAAGTGCCTGCAGGAAGTAGGGAGAAACAATAACAAGCAATCTCTGGAGCATTGCATTCAGCAAGGTCTTACAAAATGCCATAGATAAAGTTCTAGCAGAAATAAAATCAAACTTGAATCAAACACCCAATGAACAATAAACAAATAAAAGGAACTAGGAGAAGACCTTAGAGAAACAAAGAAAGACATTACATCCAAAATACAATGTAGATATTGTTCTTATGAAACAGGCAACCAACCTGCTAAAAAAGACATATATTTATACAAGTAAAGAAAATAGTCAAATTATGAATATTTGATGTGTGCTTATGAATGACCTAAAGAAATATACAAAGGAATCAATAAATATATAGAGAGGATGATGAAGATAATGGGAGTTCTTTTAAATTAAATTTTACATTTTTCTATTTTCCTTTTATTGAAAATAGATTTTTTTCACATAATATATTTTTATTACATTTTCTTCTTCCCCTAATCCTTCCAGTTCCTCCTGCCTCCCTCTCACTGGCATCAAGACCCTTTCTGTGTCAAAGTAGAAAATAAAAAGGCATCGAAGGTATAATAAGTTAAAATATAATATAATATAATAAAAACAAATAAATCAGAATATGAGAAAACCAAAAGAAGAAAAATAGCCGAAGTAAAAAGAGAAGCAGATATAGACTCAAAGACACACTTGTTCAACTATTTGGTAATAACAGAAAACAAGACCACATACTGTACATTAACAACAAAAAGCTCAAAAATGAATAAGAATGAAAATTATGAAAGAAACAAGCTATAATATGACATTAGAGACAAAAAAACCTTCAAAGATGGCACCAAATTTATTTTTTTGTTGGCCATCTACTACTCAGCATGCAGTCTACCTTTGAGAATAATTTGTTTTCCAAATTAGACTGCCTTGGAGAAAACTAATCGGGTTTTCAGAGGACACTCAAAGGCGTCTATATTTTACCTTTCACTCCCTGTATTCCCTCCCTTGTCCCCTTCTTTACTCACCCTCTCAGTTTGATCTTCCCATTTCAGTCCTTACTCTATAATTAATCACTGTGGTTCTACTTACTGTAGCTTCCTTATCTTTGACTTAGCCGTTAACATATAAATACACATATACCATATTTTTCATTCTGGGTTTTGTTTGCCTCACTCAGGATTAATTATTTTTTTTCTTAGTTGAATTGTTTACCTACATATTTTATACTTTCATTTTTCAATGGCTGAGTAATAGTCCACTGTGCAAATATACCATGTTTTCTTTATCCATTTATTTGTTAACGGTCATCTTGGTTGTTTCCAATTTCTAACTATTTTGAATAAAGCAACAATGAATATGCCTGAGCAAGTGTCTCTGTAATAGGATGAAGCATCTTTTGAATATAGCCCAAGGGTGACATAGCTTGATCTTGAGATGAATCAAGTCCCTTCCTCCTGAAGAACTGCTAAACTGAGTTCTAAAACATCTGTACATGTTTTCCCTCCCCTAGAAATGGGCAGTGTTCCCCATTCTTCAAATAACATGAGATATTATTTGTTTTATTAATCTTATTCATCCTCCTGACTGGTATCAGAAGAAATCTCAAAGTAGTTTTGATTTGCATTACCTCGATGGTTAAGGATGTTGAACATGTCTTTAAGTGTTGCTCAGCCATCTGAGTTTCTCTCTATTTCTCTCTCTCTCTCTCTCTCTGAGAATTCTCTGTTTAGATCTGTATTCCATTTTTCAGTGGCATTATTTTCTTCTTGATATCCAGTTTTTACTTTATTTATATATTTGGGGTAATTAGCAACCTATACTATGTGTCATTGTTAAAAAATTTTCTTCCCATTCTGCAACCTGCAGTTTTGTTCAGAAGAAGCTGTTTTGCCATGCAGAAGATTTCAATTTCATGAGGTCCATTTATTCTTTCTTGACCATAGTGCCTATGCTAATGTTTTTCTATTTGGAAAGGCTTTACCTGTTCGAGTGAGTTGAGGACTATTCTTCATATTTTCTTCTATAAGATTCAGTGTATATGGTCTTATGTTGAGGTCTTTGATCCTTTTGTTATTGAGTTATCTATTTGAATTCTTCTGCATGCAGACATCTAATTTGACCAGCAACATTTGTTGAAGATGCTATTTAATTTTCTTTTCCAGTGTGTATTTCTGGCTTCTTTATAATAATATTAAATTTAATTAGGCATTCATGTTTGTGTGTAATTATGTCTGGGTAGATTAATTAATCTTAAAAATAGAATCATAGAAAAAATGAAGAAGTTTATACATGAAGGGTAAAAAATAGTATGGCACTTTTGGAGAAAGAACAGGTATTAAGAAGGGTCACTGAAAGATGTAATAAAAAAGTTAGGATAATGAGAAGCATAATGGCTAAGGATGTCCTCAAGTTTAAAAGTTAATGATTTTCAGGTTCAGCATAACTACTTACTACTAAACAATATTTACAAAGAAAATAATTATAAATTAAGACATGTCAGAGAAAATCCCAATAGAATATCAAACAAAGAAAGTATTTTGACATTATCTATTTTGATAAAACAATTGAGATATATAAGAACCATAAATAACTTCCCAGTGAGTAGAATAAGTAGAATTTAGAGACAATGGAAACAGTGTCATTTCATGTATTGTGTGTTGTCAACTAAACATCTTCCAAGATTAAAAGTAGCATAAATAAATGTTTCAGTGAAAACAAATAAATGGTGGTGTTTTTGGTTTGTATGCATGTGTTTAGCATGTTGGTATTTTACACACACACGCCACTAAAATATTGGCATTACATATGCATTTTCTAATATGTATGGTTGCTTAGAAAACAGTAAATTTGACAAAGAGAATTTTAACATATGTCATAAGGCAAGATAAGGTTACTTTAGTCACTTTTCTATTGCCATGAAGAGACACAATAACCAATACAACTGTTAGAAAATAAAGCATTAAACTAGGACTTGGTTACAGTTTCAGGCTTTTGGTTCACTGCCATCATTGCAGTGAGCATAACAGCATTCGGGCAGATTATAATAACTACATTATGATCTAAAGGCAGAGACAGCAACATTTGACATAGAGTGAGCTTTTGAAACCTCAAGCACAGTTACACACTTCTTCTAACATAGCCACACCTCCAAATCCTATTAATCTGGTCAAACAGTTCTACTCCCTGGTTACTAAGTATTCTAAAAAATGAGCCTATGGAGGCCATGTTGCTCAAACTACCACACTGGCTAACACTGGACTCAAATAAGTTATCATCTTCTTAAAACAAAGTAATATCATATTTGAGGGTGTGTTAACTTGATTTATTGGGCTTTCAAAGAAAGTAAAATAAACAGATTTTTTCTTTATTTTACTTATTCTATATAAGAAACATTTTATTGATTTCTATACTAATCATGTATATAAATGCAAGCAATGGCTTCTGGTGGTTATGCAGAATTTCTGAATTGTGGACAATGGCCAAGCCCTTTACAAACCCTTTTTGTACAACTATTATATTCAATACTGTGCTCTTTGACCAGCTCCATTTCTTCCAAAAAGCAAAAAAAAAAGACTACAAATGTGTTATTGAATAAATAATTTTTCAAGAGTAATCGTTTCTAAACTTAATATTTAAAACTTCTAGAATAATGAAGCTGGGGTATCCTATTACACTGACTGACTCTGTCCTAATAAAATTCTATTATATCCCACATCCTCTCCTACTCCCTTCTTTTTCCTTTTAGTCTCATTAGCTTTTGCCTCTATTTGTTATCATTTTTTTACTTCCATGTTTTCTTTGAACACTAAACATTTTAGCACTAAATCTTCCTTAATGCTAAGATTTCACTGCTTTCTGATCTAAAGATCCCTTACGCTTTGTGATAGTTTAAATGGCTCTAGAGGAGATCCCAGGTGTCCACAGGGATGTCCCCAGCTAGGTCCTTGGGCAGCAGAGGAGAGGGTGCCAGAACTAGCCTTGTCCCATAGTCACATTGATGAATATCTTGATCACCACCATAGAAATTTCGTCCAATGGATGGAGGTAGAGACAGAGACCCACATTCACATCAGAGCAATGGACTGAGCTCCCAAGGTCCAGTCGAAGAGCAGAAGGTGGGAGAAGATGAGCAAAGAAGTTAGGACCGTGAGGGGCTGGACCACCCACTGAGACAGTGTGCCTGATCCAATGGGAGCTCACCAAATCCAGCTGGATCGGGACTGAACGAGCATATGATCAAACTGGACTCTCTAAATGTGGCTACCAATGGGGGCAGACTGAGAAGCCATCAACAATGACACTAGGACCTATCTCTTCTGCATGTATTATCTTTTTGGGAACCTAGTCTATTTGGATGCACACCTTCCTAGGCTGGGATGGAGTGGGGAGGGCCTTGGACTTCCCACAGGGCAGGGCACCATGCCCTCTTTTACGGAAGCAGGGGGAGGGAGGAGGGGTGGAGGAGAGCCGGAGGGGACTGGGAGAAGGGGAGGAAATGTAAATTTTTTTTGAATGGAAAAAAATAAAAGAATATGGAAAAAATATATGCCCACATAAGCTCCTAGAGAGTAACACATTTGGAAGTGTACTCTAGTTGGAGAGGATTGAGTGACACATGCCTTTAATCTAGACCTTGAGGCTTGAGGGCACACTTTAACCTGGGCCACAACTTGTATCAGAAGTGTGTCATTGTGGGGGCAGGCTTTGAGTGTTTTTTTTTTTTTTCTCTCAAGCTTCACTCATTGTGACAATCAGTGGACTCTCTGTTGCCTCTGAGTCAAGATATAGGACTCTCAGCCCCAGCACTACATCTTCCTTCATGCTCCCTCCATGATGGACTGAACCTCTAAACTGTAAGTGAGCCCGCTCAATTAAATGATTTCTTTGTAAGAGTTTCCATGGTCATGGCGTCTCTAGACAGCAATAGTAAACTCTAAATAAGATACTCATGCCTGGTCAAAATGCATAGTGCAAACAGCTCTACTATGCTACATTCATGCCGAAGAATAGAATATAAATGAGTGATGGTCCTTGATTTGATATTCTATGCTGCATATTCTTTGCCTTCTAGTTTCTTCCCATTTACTGACAGCTTTATTTGACCTACATGTTGGCCACAGCTAAATACTTAATTATAATTGTTCAAAGCCACATGCTAATTTAAAAATGGAAAAATAGACAGACACTGAAAAACACAGAAGGTCCTTCCGAGTCGTGGTAATCTCCATTAACATTAGTTTCATCTACATAACTATCACTACCCATGAATTAGAATCTAGTACCTTTCTAATCTTTAAACTTTTAAAAATTTAACACAATGTATTTTTATATTATTGCCCATCTCCTACCTTTTCAAAATTCCCCATCCCATTCTCCATCCACCCAACTCCATGTACTTTCCCACTCTTAAAAGAACAAAGCTAAAGTCAAATAAATCTAAACAGAACATATATACACATATTTAAAAAAAAAACAACAAATAAAAAACAACATGGACTTTGTTTTGTGTGGGTCACTTGCTCCTCAGCATGAGACCTGACCTGGTGTGTGGTTGATATACTCAGTTTCACTCCAATGTAAAAAATAAAACCTGGTACTTCCTCCCCGCAAAGCTATCAATTACAAATAGCTTCTTGGTTTGGCGTGAGACTTTGTTCTCAGTTTTCCTTCTTGCTGGGATTTTGTTTAGCTTCATAATCAGATGGTTTTAAAGAACAGGAATGTATCTTTCATATATCTGCAAATGTAGATTTTAAAATGAGTTGCTGACTAGCAATTTTTAAATATATTTATTTATTTTACATTCTGGCCACAGCTTCCTCCATCTATTTCTCCTCCCAGTCCTTACCCCAAATCTCACCTGTTCCCTCCCCAAATCCACTTCTCTTACATTTCTGCTTAGGAAAGGGCAAGTTTCCCAGGAGCATCAACAAAGCCTGGCATATCAAGCCACAGCAAGACAAAAACGTCTCTCCATGCATCAAGCCTGGACAACATGAGTAGTAGGGTCTCAAACTCCTGCAAAAACCATAAGAAACAGCTCCTGTTCCCACCACCAGGAGTCCAAAAAAAAGACCAAGCAACACATCTGCAACATATATACAGAGATCCTAGGTCAGTCCCATGCAGACTCAGGCTGCCTGAGCCCCATGAGCCAAACTTAGTTGACACTGTGAGTGTGTCTTGTAGTGTCCTTGACCTTTAGCTACCACAATCCCTATTCTCCTTTTTTGGCAGGATCCCTGAATTCCACTTATTGTTTAGCAGTAGTTCCTCACCTGTCTCCATCAGTTGCTGGATGACCATTCTCTCATGACAACATGGCTAGGCAACGATCTGGTTACTGGAGATGGAGAGTTCAGGTTGCCTATCTGCTACTGCTAGAAACTTAAGCTGGGGTCGTCCCTGTAGACTCCTGGGAATCTCTTGCTCCAGGTTCTCACCTGACCCTGAAATCCTCTGCATCGCAATGAATCTCACTCAGTAGTCTTTTCTTATTCTCTCCTCCCAGGCCACAACCAACCTGATCACCAATGTTTCTATCCCTGTACACCGCTAGTCCACTGAGGAAATCTCCATTTTCCCTTTCCCAGGAAGACCTGAGTGTCCCCACATGAACCCTCCCTGTTACCCAGGCTCTTTGGGTCTGCATATTGTGGCATAATTATCCTTTATTTTACAGATAATATCCACTTGTGGATGAGTACTTACCACGCATGTTTTTCTCTGTCTGGGTTACCTCACTCACAAAGATTTTTTTCCTAGTTCCATCCATTTGCCTTCAAATTTCCTGGTATCCCTTTAAAAAAAAAAAAAAGAAAGAAAGAAAGAAAAAAAAAACGAAACAGAAAACAGCTGAGTAATACTCCTTTGTATAAATGTGCCATATTTTCTTTATCCATTCCTTGGTTGAGGAACATCTAGGAGTTGCAGGCCTTTCTATTAGCTCTGGGTATCAGTAGTTATCTTTGTTACTTCTTGGCTTACAGAAGTACCACCGTATTATACACTCCTCATCATACAGAAGTCTCACATGGATTGTGTCTGTATTTATTCTTCTCTAAAAATCACAGGTTATATTGGTAGCAAACTACACCCAACTTCAGTTTGATCACAGAGTAACTGAAAATATCTGCAAATATCTACACATAAATCACATTTATAGTACTAGAAATTAAAATAATTGGAAATTTTTGTGGGGCACAACACAGAAGAGATTAAAATAGATTTTAAAATCTAACTAATATTTGGAAAGAAGGAAACAGATATTACCATAGTTCTAAATTTTGCTCAATATTCTAAGGACAGCAAAATTATTAACTGTAAAAATTTTAAGGATGAATAGACTCATTAAAAATGGTATCTGGAGTGCTGAAAGATACATCCGGACGCCAGTAAGTGGGTCCCAGCCCCTCCCCGAGGCTTTCTGGCCATTTAGGGGCCCCCCTCTACTGGCTTTTCTGCTTATACCACCCCAGCTTGCCCCTGAGCACCCCTTTCCATCTGCAGGGTCCTAGCTGCCCCTGAACTCAGCCTGCTTCTGGGCTGAGGCTTTGGGGGAAAGGTGAGCCCAGGGCTACAGGGGTCCCCTTGTCCCACGGAGCTAGCGGAGTAGAGCCGAGCAGAGCCAGCAACTTTCACTAAGCCCGCCCTTTTGACTGTGGGATCCTGGGCCAGCAAGGGGCCCTGATCCAGTGACCGCAGATACATCTGGATGCCACAAGGGGCACTGATCCAGTGTCGGCAAATAACATCCAGACTGACTGCGAGGTCCAGGGCCAGCAAGGGGCCCTGATCCAGTGCCAGTGGATACACCTGGACTGGTCCTGGGCCAACAAGGGACCTTGGTCCAGTGCTGGCAGATATACCCGGACTGAGGGACCAAGCCACTGAGACTCTCCTGAACACATTTGAAGGAAGAGATGGGCAGGCACCAATCCAAGAATTAATCCAACAACCTGAAAAGCAACATGATAACATCAGAATCCAGCGAGTATGCAACAGGTAAACCTGAGCAACCTATCCCAGAAGAAGTAGAAGAAATTGACTTTAAACATAACATTATGAAAGTGATAGAGACCTTTAAAGAAGAGGTGAAAAACTCCTTTAAAGAAAGGGATGAGAAAACTAAAAAAAAAAAAAGTTAGAAGAAATGAATAAATTCCTCAAAGATACCCTAGAAGACCAAGAAAAAGCAATCAAATAGGTAATGGAAACAGTTCAAAACTTAAAAACTAAAATGGAAGCAATGAAGAAAACACAAAAAGAGATATAGCAGGATATGGAAAATCTGGATAAATGAACAGTAACCAAAGAGACAAGTATAACCAACAGAATTACAAGAGATAGAAGAAAGAATCTCAGACGCTGAAGATATGATAGAGAAAATAAACTCAGTGATAAAAGAAAACAACAAATCCAACAAATTTGCAACACAAAACATCCAGGAAATCTGGGAAACCATGAAAAGACCAAACCTAAGAATAATAGGGGTAGAAGAAGGAGAAGAATTCCACTCTAAAGGCCCAGAAAATATATTCAACAACATTATTGAAGAAAAATTTCCCAACATAAAGAAGGATATTCCCATGAAGGTTCAACAAGCATTCAGAACACCAAATAGGCTGGATCAAAAAAAAAAAAATCCCCACGCCATATAATAATCAAAACACAAAACATACAGAATAAAGAAAGAATATTAAGAGCCACAAAGGGAAAAGGTCAAGTAACATATAAGGGCAAACCTATCAGAATTACACCTGACTTCTCTATGGAAACCATGAAAGTCAGAAGGTCTTGGATAGATGTGCTGCGGAAACTAAGAGACCATGGATGAAAGCCCAGCCTACTATACCCAGCAAAGCTTTCTTTCACCATCATTGGGAAAAGCAAGATGTTATAGGATAAAAACAAATATAAGCAATATATAGCCACAAACCCAGCCGTACAGAAAGTCCTAGAAGGTAAACCACAACTAAAGGAAGCAAACAACACCCATAATAACACAGACATCTAACAACCCTACACCAGCTCAACTCAAAGAAGGGAGACACACAAACCCTACCACCAAAAAGAAAATAACCAGAGTTAACAACCCCTGGTCATTAATAACACTTAATATCAATGGAATCAACTCACCTATAAAAAGGCACAGGTTAAGAGAATGGATACGAAAACAAGATCTGACATTCTGCTGTTTACAAGAAACACACCTCAACCACAAAGACAGATATTATCTCAGAGTAAAGGGTTGGGCCCTAAGAAACAAGCAGGTGTGGCTATACTAATATCTAACAAAAGCGACTTCAAACTAAAATCAATCAGAAGAGATGGAGATGGACACTTCATACTCATAACAGGAAAGATTCATCAAGATGAAGTCTCAATCCTGAATATCTATGCCCCTAATATAAAAGCACCCACATATGTAAAAGAAACATTACTAGAACTTAAAGCACACATCAAACCCCACACACTAATAGTAGGAGTTTTCAACATTCCTCTCTCACCAATGGACAGGTCAACCAGACAGAAACTTAACAGAGAAATACGGGAACTAAGGGAGGTAATGAATCAAACGGATTTAATAGACAACTATAGAACACTTCACCCAAACAGGAAAGAATATACCTTCTTCTCAGCATCTCATGGAACCTTCTCGAAAAGTGATCCAATACTTGGTAACAAAGCAAACATCCTCAGATACAAAAAAGTTGGAGTAACCACCTGTGTCTTGTCGTATCACCATGGAGTAAAGTTAGAATGTAACATAATGCCACCCCCAAAAAAGCATACAAGTTTGTAGAAACTGAGCAGTCAACTACTGAACCACTCCTGGGTCAAGGAAGAAATAAAGAAAGAAATTAAAGTCTTCCTTGAATTTAATGAAAATAAAGAAACAACATACACTAACCTATGGGACACTATGAAAGCAGTGCTAAGAGGAAAGTTCATAGCACTTAGTGCCCACATAAAGAAAACAGAGAAAGCACACATTAGTGACTTAACAGCACACCTGAAAGCTCTAGAAAAGAAAGAAGGAGACTCACCCAGGAGGAGTAGAAGACTGGAAATAATCAAACTGAGGGCTGAAATCAACAAAATAGAGACACAGAAAACAATCCAAAGAATCAATGAAAGGAAGAGCTGGTTCCTTGAGAAAACCAACAAGATCGACAAACCCTTATCCAAACTAATCAAAAGGCAGAGAGGGAACACTCAAATTAACAAGATCAGAAATGAAAAGGGGAACATAACAACAGACACTGAGGAAATTCAAAGAATCATTAGGTCTTACTACGAAAGCCTGTATGCCACAAAATTGGAAAATGTAAAAGAAATGGACAGTTTTTTAGAATGGAAAAAAAAGGTGTCCCATAAAAAAATGGTATCTCTATGTGCCGAATATTCTTACAAAGAAAAATTATTCTTTAAACTTTTTTGTGTTATTAAGAAGAGTTCTTACCAGCTCTGAAATATAATACAGCTCTTTAAAATCTGGACTTAGAATACCTTCATGTGAAAAAGTATTTTATAAATTTTAATTTAGAAATATATGTGTATGTATTTGGAGGACATCTTTAAGATTTTGGTAGCAAGAATCATTTTAACCCTGGAAAAGATTTGCAACATAAATCTCTAAGGATAATTTTAGTAAACTAACAAATGGATACCTCCTTTACTCACTCAAATGCTTGGTATCAATTAAATGAATTTAAAATATTGAATCTGCCTGAATTCTACTAAATATTTATGTTCTAGCGAGATTATTAACAATTTTTAACTAGAAGAATTTTTTAGAATGTTTTAATGTATGCCCTTATTTATTGTTTTCACATACAATTTCCCGTGTCTTTGTTTAAATAACTTACTACTCTTAGCATAGTTGTGTGACAGCTCACCTTTGCCAGTACCAATAATTCTATCCTGGCATATGACAAACCACATGTGATCAAGCCACATTTTCTAAAATTTATATTTCACATTCAATATTTTTATATGACTCAAACAGAAACGTTTAAATCTTCTGAACAAAGCAATTTTCTTCAATGGGTCCATTTGACCTCGTGCACATGAATCAGTTCATTTCTTCACATATTATTGGTGGTTGTCCTCACTCTTCTTTCAGAAACGACAATGTGTATTTTGCAAATAGGTCAAAGAACAGGAGAAGCTGGGACAAGGCAGGTCTTTCTTTACTGGCAATTAAAACTGCTGATTGCTTTAAATGCCTGTGGATATATAAAACTACTGTAATTGCAGGGCCATTTGTAGAATTGTACATCCATCGAGACAGTTTGACCTGCAGCATGGAACTATTAGGTTGTACTTGATCTGTTTGTATCAGTTAATTAGAAAATGACTTTGTGACTATACAGGTTAGTTCAACAGCCTGCATAAACATACCAACAGTATTTTTACCTAACATATATATGGGTTGCTTTTTTTCTTATTGAATTTCTGAAATAACAACGAGATATGTGACTCTTTCATTAAAAAGAAGCACTGGGTTAATTTTTAACATTTCCATTAGCACACAGCAAAAATAGTGGGTTTTTTTCCTGGGTTAATTAAACAATGAGTCATCTATGAAGTTCAGGAATGTATACAATTAATATGTTTTTGATTTTCCTCTACTTAATGAGGGAAAATGACTTCCCAAACAAAGAGAGGATTGGAAATTGTTGCCTATTAATTTATTTATATAACAGAAGATTCTTGCAATATTAACACATACTCATTAGGATGAAATATGTTGTGAATGAAACATCAATTACAGGAATCCATGATGTGGGATTCCCCTCTGCATGCTGAGAACACCATTGGTTAATAAACAAAATGTCTTGGCTTGTGATAGGGTAAAAGAGTAGAGCTAGGCAGGGAAAACTAAACTGAATGCAGGGAAAAGGAAGGCAGAGTTTGGAGATGCCATGTAACCCTGCTAGAGATAGATGCTCAGAATGAAACTTTACCCAGTAAGTCACAGCCACATGACGATACATAGATTAATGGAGATGGGTTAGTTTATGAAAAAAGAGTTAACTATTAGTCACTCATAAGTGGTTTTTAAATATAATGCAAAGAAAACCAGCTCACAAATCACAATCCCAGAGAACCTAGATAACAATGAGGACCCTAAGAGAGACATATGTAGATCTAATCTACTTGGGAAGTAGAAAAAGAAAAGATCTCCTGAGAAAATTCAGAGCATGGAGACCTTGGGACAGGGTTGAAGAGGAGGGGAGAGGCAGGGAGGGAAGCAGAGAAAAATGCAGAGCTTAATAAAAATTTTAAAAAAATTAAAAAAAGAGTTAACCAGAAATACATTTAAGCTATTAGCCAAACAGTATTGCAAATAATATGGTTTCTGTATGATTATTTCGACTCATAAACCAGTGTACAGTCATGTTAAATATAAAATCTAAAGACAAACAATGAAAATAATTATTCTGATTTCTACTATTAGGGAAAAAGAAAAGTGTTGACAAGAAAGTACATGGCAAGGGAGTGTGTTCCACCTAGAGTAGGTGGCTAAAAAATATCTCAGTAAGGAAAAGGAGTTAAGAGCAAGAAGGGACAACAGAACCGAGATAGTAACAATAGAACAGGAAAGATATACCTTGTCTCTAAACCTGAGATTTTCTTTGGAACTAGTCAGAAGTACTAATATGAATTCTTTTAAATTAAAACAAGAAAAGACAGAAGGGGAGAGAAAGATAGAGAGAGCAGGGGGGTGGAGTGGAGGAGAAGAATGGAAGAGAGATACATAAAATTAGAAAACAATGTGGAGATCTTTTGACAAAACTTGTTGGAGTGTGGATTTTAGGTTTTTTTTCTGCACATGGTAGAAAACACATGAAAAAGCATTTAGCAGGAGAGTTTTATGCTCTGACTTTTAATTTTACAGAGATATTTAGAACAATATGTGAAGAATGGACTTTTTCTATAGAAAATAAAATGAATATCAGTTGTGATAAAAATGTTACTACCACTAGCTTGGATGAAATGACACTGTATAGGTTCTGTCTCAGTAATCTTGTGAAAATAATCCTAAACGTGAAATTCCTAGGCAATGGGTAGATTGAAAAAACATTGTAAGTTCTGTTTTAAATAGACATATTTTGAGATAATTTGGATCTATTCAGTGAAATTTTTAAAGTAAACTCTTGTCAATATCTGTCTAGAGATTAGAAAGAATAGATATATCACTTTCATGTTTAGCATAATTTCTGGAAGATAGGTGTTATAACAAAATGCCCAAATTTATCCAAATTGTGTCCATATTTACTTCATATAACCTTATCAAATCTTTTTCTTAACCATACCATTTCTATATAATATAAATATACATATTATATATATTGTATATATATATATATATATATAGAAAACATATAGCAACATTGTTGTAAATGAGGAATAGTAGCTGACACAAAACTCTACCAATATTATATTTTTAATAAAAGTTAAGTTTTTAAATCAAGCTGGAGACTCTTAATTGACTGATGAGAAAACAACACCTTAGAGAGAGAATCTTAGGGTTCACAGCAATTAGTGGTCTTTTAGCTGTATGACAAAAACTACCTTTTCTCTAACCAGATCAATTGGCATTAGAGAGATATTTTTCATGAATAGTAACATCAGGGTAACTTGGTGTGTTCAGGAATACTTTCCTTCTGACTTTGTCTTTCTAAACAAGGCTGTTACCTTAGAGATGAATTTTTTACTAGAAAATCCTGAAGAAATATTTCCATAATTTTCATTTTAAGTTGTAGATTTTTAAGTCTCTATTTGTAATATGTCTTTTCCTTTAATAATTTTTTTAAATGAGAGTGTCTCTGACCAGAAAATGAATTAACAGTATCTATCCAGAAATTTCAAAAATTTTAAATGTAAAAAATGAGGTTGTGTGTTTTGCTAATACTAAACTTTAAGCTGATTCTTATTCAAAATAAAGGTTAGATGTTACATGATTATAATCATTGTGCATGGGAAGTAGTATGGACATCTGGGCAACTGCCTACCATACAGTCTCAAAGTCATCAGTGTCAGTCTCCTTGTTGTTTATAAAATTGTCCTTTTCTAGGCATCTCTCCTACACACATGAGTTGGGTTATTTGAGCTGGAACCAATTATTTCCATGGCTCACTTACTATTAGACAGCCTGATGCTACAAATGTGTGAATTCTTCTGATGTAATGCTCAAGTGCTGAGTTATAGACTCAAGTTTGTATTCTGGTACCACTGCATCAAAGTTATAAAAGAAAACTTTGGAAACTGAGTCTCCTTCTGTCATCTGTGAAGAAGAGAAAATATGAGTTCAACCTCGTTGACTTGGAAAAGAATTAAATGCATCAAAAATGTTAAGAAGTTTTTGTTTTGCTTCTAAAGGTAAAGAGTAGGAAGGGGGCCCCTTCTGTGAGATTTTGTCACACTTTGTCTCTTTTATTAGCAAGCCATTGAACCAGATTGTGATGTCCTATATACAGCATTGGATTCCTTGACTCTGTGTTCAATGTTTAGAAGAACTAAGTTCAGAAGATACCTAAGTATAAAAATAAGTGTTACAGTATTTTTGCTTTCCTTACATATTTGCTATAAATTTTATTAGCATTTAAATCAGTGTATTTTATTAAGATATTTAGCACACATTCACCATTATATGTTACTCATGTTTAACCCAACCCCTCTCCTTTACCACTAGTGCCATATTAATCCCTTATCATCTCCACACTTAATTCCCCTTCTTTCTGTTTTTTAAATTTATTTCTCTCCCATCCAATACATCTAGACTGCAGGTTCCCATCTCTATATGCCTACCAGTTCTTCTTTTTCTAATATTTCTAAAATCTAGGGTGATTGCCTTCATTGAGAACAAATGTCAAATAATATTTGAGAAACATTTTTTTTATTTTTTTCTGGTTTTAACATGTACTCCATACATAAATTAAAAACATTTCTTTACAAGGTTCATAGCAAAATATATTAAAATTGATATATTCATTATATGTTTTCAGCGATGCCTCATTTGTGGTAAAGACTATAATACATGGTTTTTGGTTTTTGTGTGTTTGTTTGTTTAGGAGGTATGAGTCTTAGTATAATGCCTCAACCCTTCCATACTGTTGTTATATGCCAACATTTTCCCTTCATTTCTGAGATGTTTCTTTTATTTAAGAAAGTTGTTCTTGGGGCAATTGTATCTAACTTCAACTCAAAAAGCTTGATTTGAATACCGATGTCATGCACAAGCTCATTCACTGAATATATGTCACTAGTTGGTGATGATATTTTGGAAAGTAGATCCTAGCTACAGAAAGTTAATTAATGAGCCCTGCATTTGAAAACTCTAAGAGACTCTCACTCCTTTTCCTATTGCATATTTATGTCCTGTATGAGCTGAAGTACCATACATGCTCCATGATTTTGTGGCCATTAGAGTGTGGATACTTTTCCAGCACTTGTGAACTGAATCCCCTAAAATCATAGACTTAAATAAATTGTTGTAGCATTAAATTGTACTCAAAATTTTTGGTTATATCTACTCAAAATTATTTAAGACTTATTGAGTCTTCTGAGTCAAGGTATTTAATATTTCTAAATCACACCCCTGTGGGGAACTAATAATGTATTTTGGATTACTTTATGAGCAGTCTATCATAGAATATATGTATAGATTTTGACCTTCATATAAGAGCTATAAAGAAGATCTTGTGCCCATCCTTTGGACTTTATCATATTTTTTTCATGGAATCATAAAAGCAACTTAAAGCACCCTCGAATAACATCCATAATAGTTTCAACTAAGTTGTTTTCCACTAAGTCATTTTACTATTGAAATCAATAGATAGCATTTGAATATCTGAAAAAGGCCGGTCATTGCTTATGATAACTAAGAAAAAGTAAGTAATTACATATTAGAATCTAAAGTCATAATCTCAGATAAGAACCATTCTTAGTGTCTTCTCTACTGTTGTGATTGCTATTATTGTCTGTTGAATTTGAAGCCAAATGTAACAGGATAATGAAAACCAGCATCAGGAAGAGGTGTATCTTACATGTTTCTTGTTCATTTGAAGGTTAAGTGTGTTGGTAAGACATTATTTTTCGATTATCACTTCATTATTTTAATAATGACTGCGGACAGAGTGAAGATGGTAAGGAAAAGTGGTAATTGGATGAAAATAAAATATTCTAATGCTGAGAGAAATTCATAAAGGGAGCAAGTAATTGCCAATTGGACAAGAAATCTTGTTATGTTAGTGGTAACCCTTAAAGAGTCATAAGCTTCCTCTGAAAACTGCTTTGTACACTAAAAGAAATTCCCCCATACACAAGAAGAATAAAACAAAAGAAATACCTTTAAAAAGGATGGACAAATCTACTTCAGGCCCTAGTCATTGTTCAAACTGTGTTGGAGTGTGCCACACTACTTTCTGGCTTATTCATAATAGTGAAAAATATTCTTATGATCCATATTACAATACACAGCATTAATTGTGTTTCTTTACTGGGGATTTTCAAGTATGCTTCATCTAAAAGGAATATATTTCTAATAACAATAACATAAATTATAATTAAGGATATTTAAACAATGTCTTTTATATTACTTAATATAGTAGAAAAAATTAAGTTAGAAATCTCTCCAAAGTGATTATCCAATCTATTTTATACCCACAAATGCATATAAAATACAGCAATCAGCTATGTAGTATAAAAAGAGTTGTACTAAACAAAGTCATCAGTTGGATCCAGAATTCAATTTTCCATTTTATTAACTGAAAAAGACCTATGTGATCATTTATATGCTGAAATAATCAAACTTAATTATTGAGCAGGTTGACCTGGAAGTTCAGATTGTTTTACAGAACTCAGTAGGGACAAATCAGATCATCCGTGGACAGAAGGCCATCTTGATTTCTAATTAGTATACATCTTATATTGATTTTACCTACTGTTTTTGCCCATGTACTATGGCAAGGTCAAGGGCATATAAGACCACAACCAAGACTTCAATGTTTTTTCTTCCTTCAAAGTTTACCATAAAATCAGGACTTGAGTGTTCTTAAGATTTGATCTAAACAACCTAGTGTCATTTACACACTTGGCTGAATCGTTTTACTTCTAATAGATATCATATATATGATGCATATGTGTGTGTGTGTGTGTGTGTATATCATGGTAGATTTATTCCAAATGGTAATAATAAAGTAATAAGCAAGAATCAGTACCTTAACAGGAAAATTAATTTATAGTCTGCGCAGATTATAGATTAGTCATTTAAATTTTAGCTATAATTAGTTCATAATATGTATGCCAATGAAAATTATAAGTTTAAAATCACTACAACTGAGAGATAAGTTAAGCCAGTTTGGGTTGTGAAGGATGTCATCTTGAATGACAAATACTTCAACAGTTTATTTGTATTTCCTTTAATAGTAAGAGCAACTGACATTTAGTAACTTATTCAAAGGAGAAGTGAATCTACAAACACTGATAAAAATATAGCATTTAAACAAGCATAAATTATTTTAGAAAAATCACTATTAGGATTAATTTATAATGCTCAAGCACAGTAAATTATTGTTCTTGCTGTCACGTGATGCCAGTAGCATAACATGTCTCTGATGATACACAAATCAATGAGTCACTCCTCTGACAGATTCAGGAGAACCAACTACTTCATACAACCGCTACAAATAAAAGACAGAATGGTTCTGAATTTTAATGGCTTGTTGCAAATGAGGTTCCTTGATGAAGAGTGAGAACTACGTTTATATTTGGTTATAAGGACAAATATTTAGAATGTATTTAGGGCTTATGCTAGTTTAGTAAATAATTGTGGTTGGTTCTCCTCCAACATCCATGACATCCCTACAATTAGGTTCCCAGTATGAGAGGGAGAAATAGTCTTTTCTAGGAAAGAGCACACCAATTAGTTATTTATTACCAAATGGTCAGTTCTGCAAACAACTAACATTAATCAGATTGAGCATATTATATTTATGTATTAGAAATATATGCTATATTATATAATAATAATTCATGAAAAAGATGTCATGAATTTGAAAGCTAGCAAAGGAGTCTATATGGGAGGCTGAGGAGGAAGAAAAGGAAAGAGGAATGATATATAATATTATAATCTTAAAAATAAAATAATTTATCTTAAAAAGTGTGATTTAAAATAGACTGATCTATCTTTCCTTAAAATAAATTTGTGGGAGCATGGATCTTAAAGGTGTCCATCTAAGGAAATGCCCAATATAGTTGCTGATTGTCATGGAAAAGCCTAAAATGGTTGGCTGGATGTCTGGAGAAGTTCTACTACACTTCTGCATGATCTGGTTAGAAATGTGCTATGCCCAAAGCTTTCTTATAAAGATCAACCAGCTTTATATGTCTTATGATGATGGTCACAAACCCACAAATCTCATATTGTCACTCTGGTTCTAGTAACTCAAGCTGCATCTAGGAATTTAAGTGTCAGTCATATCCAATGTTTTTCTATAGACCATTACACAAAGATGTATTTTGTTTCTCTTGGACTTCTAATTGCTAAGGAGTCACCTAGAAACTGGCTCAGGATCATATGCCCACCTTATTACCTGATCGCATGCATTCTTTTGCTTCCAAATCTGAAGATGTTTGTACAATGACTTCCTGGATTCCAACAAAATCTGCTTGGCAATTACATAAAACATGCATTGCTCTTGTCACACTTCTGGTCCCATGTTCTATCTCCTGGCAAAAGAGATCATATTTATTTTGTTTATGCAATGTTTCTAATACTGAACAGAATATTAGGATAAAGCAGACATTAGATAATTATTTATTAGCTTTGAAAGAGAATAGCAGCTTTGAATTGTAAATAACCATTTATTTGAATGTTTATATATTTTTTGAATCTTATGCTCCCTTTCACGATTCCAGTTCTTCTTCACAATTACTAGAAGAGACATAACTTATTACATATCTGTTTAAAATGCCAAGGGAGAATAACATTACAGTATTTCAGTGTTATATTCATCTGTAAGGTATTAGCTCCATGATTGCAGGTATAAGTTCTATTTTATTATTTTGCTTTTTTGGGATTCATTACAATACTTTTCACATCAAAATTGGCTAATATTCTTTACTAAATACAAACTGGAAACAATTAATTATGAAGGATGCCAATAAGAGATTAAAATGATAGAATAATTCCTTAGAGCAATTTTAAAATTTATTCACTTTTGGTATCAACTGAGTGAGCAACCCTTGTATTTTTTTCTATGAACCAATGGAGCAATGGTAGGTACATTCCTTAGTATGAGAGGAGAATGATTCAATTATTTTATGGTCCAGGACTCTTATTTCTCATATCCATGATAATTTCAATATGTGAGGAATTATTGAGAATTACTGTATCACATATCATAAATATTCATTAATTTGTTTCAAAGGTATTTTAATTAACTACTTTTATAGTTATTAATAAAGTAGGCATCACAAATGCTCATGCTACTGTCCCTATCTTTTGTTTTCAAAAGAGAAAACATTTGATGATTTAGGGATACGGAAACACCAAGGTCATTCTGAAGCCGATTAGGAAGTGGATTTTGTGATGCCTTTTCTTTTGTCTCCATTTGATATGTAGGAAACAGGGTGCCTCCTCTCTTTGTGCATGCTATTGGCCATGTCAGGAGTGGATATACACCATCTAATTCTGTGACTCTCGACCAGGCAGGTATGCCTTCGGTATACATCAATCCTGAGATCATATCCTTGTACTAAGAACAGTAATAGAGAGGGAAAGTGGCTTTGAGAGCAGCAATCTGAAGATAGTTCCCTGCTAATATCATTAAAGTGAAAAACTGTGTGTGATTTCTCCAACTAATGGCAAGCACAGTACAGACAGTCAAAATGTTCAGAGTAGTAACATCTCTGCTTGTTCAAATTCTTAAAATATGGCTTAACACACAATCTCATAAACCACTAAATGAGAGGAAACAGAAGGGAAAGTTCTTTTTTATATTCCCCTAAGAAAGCACAGAGACAGATGGCCCAAATAAGAAGGTCCCTGGATGGATGAATCCTTAATAATGTTCTTTTGCCTTGACAAAGGATAGTATGTAGTGAACTGTGTGATGACTTTGTTCTCCCAGGAGAAAGCACAACAGCAAGGAGAGAAAAAAAATGCCTAAAAATGGCCACATCTCTGACAACAAGGTTATAGCACTTAGTTTTATCAAGCACAAAAAGAACAATAAGATCTTGCCTGGCATATCTTGTGCTTTCCTTACTCAGTTCTAAATCTCACGGACAACAGCCCAAAATAGTGTGATTTCCATTTCTGTTTTCCCCCATGTCTTTTTATAATGAGGGAAGAACAAAGAAATGTGTTTTACTCTTTCCCTAGGAAATGAATAATAGCAAAAACAGGACAGGACAGCTGAAACAGCCTAAAGCAACAGAAAACTAAAATAAATGCAAAGTTCTACATCATTAGCTAACACATATTTTTTTTTCTGCTGACCCTACATTATCCATCAGGAGCAAGAGGGCCAGCATAATATCCTGCCCTGCTCCCAAATCCCAGATCCTACTGACAACAATGTTGTATGGGAGTCTGAACTAATTGCATTTATCTAGTCTACCAGTCATAAATGTAAGAGACAACAGGTCCCCTTTCAAAAGCTTGACACCAGCTCCTTGTGTTATATAAAAAACCACTGTGAAGACAGAGTGTTAGAGACTCCAGTGTTTGACATATTCTTCTCATTCTTCTCAGGATTTAATAATTCTAGAATCACAGAGGTTTGTTTACTCTGAGAAGTATTATATGATAGAAGGATATTTTGAAAAATTACATTCTGTGTGTGTGTGAGAGGCGGGGGATGGAAAAGCTAGAGAGGAAAAGAGGACAGTGCAAGGTATCTGGTTCTCTCCTGTTACCATGTGTGTCTTGGAAATCAAACTCAAGTTGTCAAGTGGGTGGGTATAAGCATTTACCCATGGAGCTATCTCGTTTACCAAGGAAGGTTTAATTTTCCTATTCCAACTCTGTTTCTGGTCATGTGGCTTTATTCAAAAATTTATCCTCACTTCAATTAAATTCCTCATATGTAAATGAAAATAGTCTAAGTTGAATCTGTATTTGAGAAAATTAGCATAGAAACTAAGTAGAAGCATTACCAGGACACCCAATGTTTCTTTTTGCCTCTACTACATGACATGATGCCTTCATTGTCGACCTCATGGAATTTAAAAACACTATATTTTAACTGAGTATAGAAGACCTGTTGTGAATATGGGTGGATCATCCAGGGGGATAGGTCTTCTACCAAATAAAACAAAGAAAATGAGCTGAGCACAGCATTCATCTGTCAGCTTCCTACCTGTGGACACTGTAGCTTATTAGTTATCTCCACTCCTTTTGTCATGTCTTCTCTCCCACAGTGATGAACAGTATCTCCTTACACTACTATCCAAAATAATTCCTTTTTGTCTCCCTTTAGTTATCACAAATATTTGATTATGGCAATCAGAAAAAAAGTAATAATAATGTAACTGATAAGTACTATGTTTGTGATACATATAAAAATCAGAAGCAAGGCAAAAGAAAATAACACATTTGATTCTTTCTTATTTAATATATACTATCTGTATAAACTAAAGATTGGCAGACTGCAGACACTAGGCAAAATTCAGCCAAAGTATGTTTGAAAAAGTTGAACTGAAATCCACAATATCCTTTACATTTCTTTCCATGGCAGCTTTCACAGCTCAGTGGCACTTTGTACAATTGCAACTGAGCGTAGCCTCCAAGCCTAGAATCTTAACTATCTCACTTTTATAAAAAAAAAAAAAATGCAGACTGCAGTTTCAAAAGTAGAATATAATGGTTAGGAGGAGAAGAACTTCTAAATGTATTAAAAGCAAGAGAAGATCCAGAAATGTATACATGCCCATAATAATATATTCAATTATAATTTTGCTACCAATCATATTATACATTGATAACCATAGATTTTTTCCACTCTTTCTATAGATAAAAATTGATAAATTTAGCACACTTGTGCTTCGATTATCACAAATCATTAGTAATGATCTTTTTTCTTAGAAAAATTTATAAATAATAAATTTGTAATTCATATTGGCAAATGGTTAAGCATATTCTATCAAGACATTATACCTCTCCTTCCTTAATGGTTTGTAACCATTTCAGTTCTCTAAGTATCATTTCAAAAAGTTCCACTAACAACTCAAAATGAAAATAACATTTTCAACTTCTGTAATAAAATGCAATTAGCCACTATTTATACATGCAATTTAAATAGATAGGAATGAGGTACAGAAGAATCAAATATTAGGTTCTGGTTTCTAGGCACAACACAGCAGACTGTAGAAGTACAGGCTAGGAAACCCATAGAACATACAAACCTGCTCTGTGAGCAATTCTGCTTGGTCTTGTGAAGACAAGACAATCAAAGGAAATGTTTAAAGTAGAAAGCCAGATCATGAAGCTTCTGAGGCAAATAAGGACTCTATAGAAATGTGATTATTTGAACAAATAATATGTCTTTAGTCTATCCATGTTGCAAGAACTAGAGGGAAAACCAAACTCAAAGTATTAGAGTCATTTTGCTTGGTTGAAATAATTTCAGAATAGGATACCTTCCATACTATGCCATAGCTACTTCTCACTTCTCTCAGCTAAATTGATGTAAAGAGTAAGTAGAAATACATGAAAACTAAAATTTGGTGAGGAAAGGAGTGTGGGCAAATTTAAGTTTTGAAGGAGGAAGAAACATTTGTAATTAGTGACAGGACTAGTACTATTGAAAAGAGACGTGGAGTTCTGCTTTCAGGGAACACAAAAGACACCAAATAAAAACAATATACTCTGCAGAGCTCCAACTAACAAAACTATGAATTAATTTGAAAAAGAGGTTCAGAACTAAGAATGCCTCTTATCCTAGTAGGATTTCTGTCCCTGCGGTAAACACCACTACCAAAAGCAGTCAGCGGAGGAAAGGTTCATTTCTTTTTGCTCAAGGCAGGAGCTGAAGCAGAAACCATGAAAGAGTACTTCCTACAGGTGTGCCCCAAATGACTTAGTCAGCCTTCTGTCTTATACAACTCAAGACTGCCTACCCAGGGTGGGCATCACCAACACTGAGCTGGGCCTTAATGACTAAGAAAATGGAACACAGGCTTGGCTATAGGCCAATCTTACATGGGCATTTTCTCAGCTGTGTGTCCCTCTTTCAGATAACTATATTCTGTGTCAAACTGACAAAAACACAAAAAACCAGCAACAGTGATGACAAAAGCAGGACATCGGTGAAGTAATTTCCTGTCCAAAACCATGTGCCTGAGAATCTGTTTGTCCAGCATAGCACAGAAATCGTTCTCCAACTATCACCCACCAAGACAAGTTTGCATCAACAGATGGGAGCTGGATTCGACAATGCACTCCACCTGCATCTGAGCTTATAGACATGAAAGATGTTAGATGGAAGGTATCGTGAGGTTTTTCCCCAGGGTTTCAGAGAACTGCTGGGACTAGGCCATCTATAACAATGTTATAAGCCCTGTGACATGGCCCTGAGAGGCCATTGCATGAAGTTGTGATGGTAAATTCTAATTTGTGATAGCTAGACCATTATGTCAGAGATGCTTAGTTCATTAGCTAAGGAGTCCTACATGGACAGAAAGAGCTAGCCTAAGAGAGAGGCTAAGTGTGCTGCACACTACCAAAAGGGAAAGCTCGTGTTTACTGATCCCTGTAAAGACTAGATGATTCTATCATGAGACCTGAGTGGTAGAAAAAGAGCTACAAGTCTTGGGTTTGCTCTTGCTTCGGTGAGAGCATTCTTTGCTGTCACTGCTCTGACTGAGATTATATAAAGTAAAAATGCTAAAAACACAAATTGAGGCAGGAGATGAATTCAAAGAAGGAAGATGTGCAATATTAATATTAATGGTTAAAAAAATGACAGAGGAAAAGATTGGAAACCTCTTTCCACCAAATAGACCATGAGCAGAGTCAGTGTGAGCTATGAATGACACCGTGGACCAAAGTCTTTGCACAGCATTTTTGATTGACCTTTTAACACTCTTTCCTGGATCCTTGGCCTCTTTGCTTCCTTGGGAGGTTGATCTCTTTCTTGATAAATTGTTCCAGTTTCAATTTGTCTCAGAATGTCCCTGCTCCAATTTCTTGTTCTGTAACACATCCAGGCAACATCATTGAATGCCCTTGTGATGCTAATATTTGCATATAAAAAGTGAATAAATTTTGTTAGAGGGTGATGTGCGCACAGAAGAGAAATGAAGAAAAGGGGTCATGAATGATAAACCCAGCTATTGAGAAAACCTTTCTTAGAAAGATGATATCCATGAGAAACCTGAATCATACAAGTTAGACAGGGTCCCATAGGGAATTGAAAGCAGCATCTCTCTCCTTACCTCTCCCAAGTATTTAGAATTCTACTTTGGTAACACATCTATTAAACACTGAAGAAAACCATAAAGAATTGCTGATGTTTCGTAGGAGTTCTAAAAGTGGGAGTGTGTGTTTCTATGAATCTTTTTCCTGTCACTTCCTCCTATTAGGCTGCCATGTCAAGCCTCAATATGAAAGTTTTTGACTTGTCTTCCTGTGTCTTGTTTTGGCATGTTAGTTGTTGTCTCCTGGAGGCCTGCTCCTTTCTGAAGGAAGGGAAATGGAGGGGAAGGGTATCTGGAGGAAAGGGGAGGTGGGGGAAAGCAAGGAGGGGTTGGGGGAGGGGAAACTGAGGCTGGGAAGTATTCTATGAAAGACGAATCTATTTTTAATGAGTAAGATTTTTGAATGAGTGACATATTTTTTGTCAATTCCATAAAGGTTACAGTGATATTAAATAAGTGATTATCTTATTCTAAGAGGAGTAGTAAAAGTTAATTCACAATCTTTTAAAATCAGAAGAAGAAACCCAGCTATTGAAACACAGAAGTATTCTCAAGAAAATTTACTGCTTATAACACTTTCACCATGTGGTATTTCAATAGGTTTCAAATTCTAAAGTTATGTTATGGGGTTTGAATTTTATACTCTGTGCATCTTTTTTGTCTATTTCTTGTTTTCATTCCTTTTAATGTTTTGCCTTCCCTTCAAAGGCAGAAGTTATCTTACCTTCTGAGGTATACGAAAGAGGTGTAGCACCCGCAGAGATGTTGGCTGCTTCCATGCTAAGAAATGGGATTTCATAATGAGAGCACATAACACGAAGGCTCCCTCAAGGCAGAATAGTAAGAGATTAGCTTTTCAACTCTGCATGTGAAATGACTCACTGATTAGTCTTTCTAAATGTTAGAAGAAGAGAGATGGAAGAATCGAAGCTGCTTATATGATGTTTTGTGTCTTATGAGAGTGTTATATAAAACTTTGCTAATTCACGGAAAATACCACTCTGTAAGAATCTGGTAGTATAAACTGTTACTTAAGCCGGTTCCTACAGCTGCAGACTGATTAAAACCCAGCAGGTAAAGCTATAACAAACAAATACCACCTGCTGCTGGAACAGGTGTCTGTGTCCTCATTTAGAATGAGAAGGAAATGAGGGGATGCAGAGGGGCCAGTAACGACCCTAGCTTGGATTACCAGGAGCCTGGCATTCTGTAATTCATGGCTGTGTGTCCTTGAACTTAATGCTGTGGGTTTTGACTTGCCAGGTTAGTTGATGACGCCTCCAGGATTAAACTTCAATACAATTAACATGTCTATCTTCTCCTGGTAGGATTCCTCACACTCACTCTTAGCTTTTATTTTTTTTTCCTTGTGTAATTTTTGACCTCTCTTCACCCTGCACTACTTAAAAATCAATTACTAGATACAAGTTAACAAGAAGAATTCCTTCTAGTTACTAACAAAGAGGAAAAAAAGGAATCTGTAACATAAGGAACCGAATCTACTAAGGAAGGAAAAGGAGGTAATGCACGGCTTCTAGATAAAAGTGTTTATGGGATAAATATTATATTCTCATTTCCCAGTTTGTCGTCAGCTTTCTCATTATTCACAGCAATTTTAGTTCCACTAAGCATATGCTGAATTGAGGAATAATGTGCCTGTACTGTTTAAGATTTGTGGTTTGCTTGTCTCTATTTAAGCAGTATAGAATCACGATGGTTGTCTTTTTAGAACAGTTATGAAAAGTGTAAGTGGCCAAGACTCAGGGCATTTTAGGGCAGTTTACACAATCAATATCTCTCTCTGTCTCTCTCTCTCTCTTTCTCTCTCTCCCTGTCTTTGTCTCTCCCTAGGTTTAAATTTATATTGTGTCTAAGTTATTTTATTGATATTGTAAGATCAAATAGAAAACATTCATATTCTTGGGCTATTTCAAATTGTTCTAGGATTATAACAGAAAGATGTAATCACAGAATTGCTAGAAGCTCACAGGAAATGAACAGTACAGTGCAGAGACTTGTGCCAAGGAGTTGCAGGAGAAGGTAAAAAGAGCTTTATGGCTTTTCTAGTACTTCAAGAGAAATCAATTTCTCTGCGAGTGCTTTTGGGAAAGGTTCTGTTTGTGTGCTCAGGTCCTGGGTCACAGACGTCTCCATTATAGTTTCTCAATGTAGGAGGTCCTTCTGTATTTGTGTTGCTTTCATTGGTTAATAAAGAAACTTCTTTGGGCCTGGTGATAGGGCAGAGCTTAGAAAAGTGGGGAGACAGAACTGAATTCTGAGAGGAAGAAAACAGAGTCAGAGAGCGGCCATGGAGACGCCAGGTCAGACATGCTAAATATTTCCCGGCAAGCCACGACCTTGTGGTGAACACAGATTAATAGAAATGGGTTAAAGCAAGATGTGAGAACTAGCCAATAGGAGGCTAGAGATAATGGGCCAAGCAGTGTTTTTATTAATACAGTTTCTGTGTAATTATTTCATGTGTAAGCTAGCTGAGCAGCTGGGACAAACAAGGGACTCTGCTCCCTTCAACAGTTTCTCAGCATTTTTGGATGAATATAGCAATATATTATTTATCATTTTTATTGTTTGCTCTATTGTTACTACTAATATTTCACTGTGATAAACACTGGATATTATTTTGAACTGATTGTTATTTTTTATTTCAAGTTTAGACATTCATAAATTGTACCTGGAGACTTTTACATCCCTGAAATCATCTCTTACCTTACCCCCTTTGCTCCCCCCCATTAACTCCTTTTGTTTTCCTATATACTTTTACTACTATTTTCATAGCATACACATATATGGTTTTGTATATCTATATAAAACATAGGAGCCAGTCATAAGAGAAAGCAAATGGGATTTGTATCTCTGAGATAGGCTGAATTTTCTCTAGGTGTGCCTATTTTCCTGAAAAGGGCAGAACATCATTTCTTTTAGAAGAAAAGCTTCCATTAACCATATATACCACATTGTTAAAACCCATTTCTCTGATGCTGGGCTTCCTATTACACTTTAAGTGAAAAATAAAAGGAAATGAAAACATAGACAAGTCTAACATTTTGTTTCATTCTCAGCATCTGGAGAGATCTATCCCAGAGAGAAAATTTAAAGGCATATTGAAGAATCTTTGATTTGCTATTGTGACCTGTAAATTTTGTCTCTACAACCTAAGATTGACATGAATGAATGGTAAGGCATCCTTCAGAAAGTATATAATAGAAAGTTGTGGTTGAACACTTCTCCTATCTTTGTGTGTTGAACTGCACACTTGCTGTATCTACTAAGTATAGGAGTTATATTCAAATATGTTCTTCCTCAGTGTAAAGTGAATGTTATTTAACATACCAAGATATATGATCTTGAGGAGTTTTGGAAACCCTTTTAAAAATACAGAAAACTAAGAAATATTCAAGAAGAATTTTTCTCTCTTCTAAAGCAGTTCAAAGCGCCTCATACTTCTGATCAGTATGATATTGACACAAAGCATTTGCAGAATGAGCATGGGGAGAGCGGTGGTTTCCAGTTCCTTTTGCCTTCAACAATGTATGACATGGAGAAGGTCTAGTAAGTAGCTTGATGAATAGCAGCTGTTCATGGCTTGAAAAAAAGGGCTGTCTGAGTGTATTTGCATAAATCCACAGTCTCAGTAGTACAGGGGTGGAGGTTAGAGTATAACTGAATGTTCAACAACAGCCTTGTCTACAGATATGTTTAGGCTAGCCAGACTAGCTAAGAGAGTACACAATATCATATGGTTTAAAAAAATCTGGACGTTCATGAATTTTTGTTGTTTTTGTTTTGCTTTTTAGTTTGTTTATTTTGGGGACAGAGTTTTCCTGTGTTTCTGTGGCTATCCAGGAACCTACTCTGTAGACCATGCTGACCTAGAATTCTCAAAGATTCACCTGCCTGCCTCTGCCTCCTGAGTGCTGGGATTAAAAGCATGCACCACCACCACTCAGCTAACTGCAGTTTTTCAACAAATCCCAAAAGTTAATTTTTCCCTTTTACTCATTTACAATTCCCTGTTGAAGGTAGAACACTGTAAAAGTCAATTAATTGAGACTTTTAGATCTTAAGTTCCTTTCAATCAAAAATGAAATCATATAGATATAGAAGATGAATTAAGAATTGATAATATGTCTGTCTTGATATTATAATGATGTTTAAGATGTTTTTAAAATCCCTGTAGTCGAGTTCTACACAATTCAGAATTTGGTTTCTTTCTTCTATACATGCCAACTTAACATGATACCTGACTGTTTCTCATGATACTTACTAGGCAACTGGAATAGCTGTATCAAGGCTGTATCCCAGCCAACAGCTGTCAGAAATTCACTGGAGCAGAGTATGAATGCAAACTTCATACTTTCTATTAGAAGGTTATGAGAACAGAAGTACCTGTTGATGCTCTGAGTGAAGAATGGAATGACTTTGTATTCATAACCAGTAGTGAGAATGACAAACAAGTTTTTTCCATGAAGAAAGATGTGTTGACCCATAGCAGAGTGACCCTGCGATTGAGTAAGAGGGAAGGAAGGGAGAAGAGCAGAGAAAATATATAACTAAATAAAAACAAAAAAAGGAGAACAAAAAGATTATATTCTTCAGTGTGCTGTCAGAAATCCCTTTTAAAAAGAAGGTAGGAAGTATAGACCCAGAGGAACCAGTTTTCAACATCCTGTTTCTCAATATGCCCTGTAGCCCAGATGCCAATGTATTGCTCTGAAGAAACAATGTGCTAAGAAAAACAAGGAACGGGCTACAGAATATTCTAAACTTTGGACAAGAGGATGAAGGAATTAAAAGAAAAATAACAGGAAAATATTGCTAAGTGGTGTCCTTCTATGCCCTCAGTCCCTCTAAAGTTCATTACTTCTTAATTATTGTGTGTTTGTGTGTGTGTGTGTAACAATATGTCTGGTATGTCAGAAATTTCCAGCATTGAAAAGTAATATATATCTATATAAACAACTTACTGAGTCCATTTAGTTGTTTTTAAGCTTAACAACTAGGGCTTAGATAACTTTGCAGGGATCTCATCTTCCTAGCTCTTCCTCTAGGGGTGGTCTTGTGAGATAGGCTTTTAAAAATGAATTTGGGTTTAGTTTTGTTGTTGGTGTTAACTATTTATCCTACTCTTTGTTCAATTTAGCTGCAAATGAAATTTGTTTAAGATTTCTGATAGTTTTAGTAGAAGTCATCATTGAAGAAATTCAAAGCTTAACATCTGTTACCATTGCCAACATAAGTGATTATCTTAGAGATGCAGGCTTTACAGGAGTGACAAAGTATGATTTGATAGGAGAAGTGCATTATCAAGGTGTTAAATTAACTATAAAGCAATCTTAGAGCTCCTAAATGCGCAATGTCTTTCTGCTAGATGTGCCAAGAAAGTGAATGCAATATGTTCAATATTTCCCTTCACTTTTCCATTGTCTTTGTAGGTCACCAAAACAATTTCTGTTTGCCCATTTTCTTCCTCTTAGGTATCACATCAGAGCAAGTGCCTTCTAGGATATTTTTTCTGATGCTGGACATTAATGACATGCTGGACTGTCAGTGCTTGCGGCTGTTTCCAGCACATTCACTAATTATGTTTAAATAGGAGTTTTTGCTTATAAAATAGCAAGTCTGAGTTTTCAGAGCAGAACAGTTAAAACAGCACTGACTTAAATGCAGGAAGAGTGAGGTTAAACTCAAAACCTGCTCAGTCAAGTATAACAGTGTGACAGAAAAGCAATTAATTCTTCCATATTTTCCAGGGGGCATAATTCTGTGTTTCCATATTGTTAGCCACCCTTAAGTACTTTCTGACTTAAAAATGATTACAATCTATCACTGACCAGTACCATTTCAAACAGATAACTTCAGCAATTTAAATGCTGACGTATTATGCTTTGTTGTTCTTGTTCAGTGATGTACAACACAAAATTGATGTTTCCCTTCCCTCTGTCTGGATGCAGTGCCAAAAGGAAACTTGTCTGTAACCTTGTATTCTATTGTCTTTTTCTGCATCTTAAAACACGGTACAAAAGGATGATCAGAACTATCATGTAATTATGGAAGAAGAAGAAAGAGTAGAGAGGCAGAAAAAATAAATCTGAATATTTCCTATCTCATAATACTCACCTAGCTAAGTAATTTAGACATTTTGCATCATAGTTAGATTAATAAAAGTTGAAAGGAATTAAAGGTTTTCTTCTATGTGTTAGTTCCTCTATGTTGATCAATTCATGCTATCATTACTATTATGCATTTCTTTTTATCCTATTTTATTAAAATTTGTCTTCATGTCCTAGAAGTAGTCAAGTGTTAAATATACAGATCAATGACATTTTAAATACTCAGGGGCATATGCAGTTAACAACATTTTGAATGCGCAGGGGCATATGCAGTTAACAACATTTTGAATGCACAGGGGCATATGCAGTTAACAACATTTTGAATACGCAGGGGCATATGCAGTTAACAACATTTTGAATACGCAGGGGCATATGCAGTTACATTTTGAATGCGCAGGGGCATATGCAGGTAACAACATTTTGAATACGCAGAGGCATATGCAGTTAACAACATTTTGAATGCGCAGGGGCATATGCAGTTAACAACATTTTGAATGCGCAGGGGCATATGCAGTTAACAACATTTTGAATGCGCAGGGGCATATGCAGTTAACAACATTTTGAATGCGCAGGGGCATATGCAGTTAACAAGCAGATCAGAGCTTAGCCTCAGCTTGAACCAGTTCCTGGGTTTCCCCTCTGAGTCTATGTTCTGCATCTCTGTCTCACCTTCTAAGATGACATCATCATTTTTCTGCGTTGTAATTATGTAAATCAAAAAATCAGTATATATTTCTGTGTATATGTCTGTCTTCTTTCAGTCAACAGTATATTTGTAAAAGTTACCCTGGGTTGTCATGAGAAACAATGTTTATTTTTATGGTGTAATAATGTTTCTTTATAATTTCTCCAGAGTTTCCTACTACTCACTTTCATCACACCATCCAATTCCTCCCAGATACATCCTCTCCACACTTCTCCACCCACCTAATTTGGGGAGCTCTCCTTCTCCTCTTCGACTTCATCATCTTCCTCTTCCTCCTACTTTTTGTCCTTATTTTTAGAAAAAGAATATTTCTGAAATATACACATACCCAATACAAATGTTCATGATGAAGCTAGTTTCTATATGTCACTGTCTACAATGCAACTGTAAAAGCTGGTTTTTTGATCTTGAAGTAGCTAAGACCTTGAAAT
Organism: Ondatra zibethicus; assembly: GCA_004026605.1. NCBI lineage: Eukaryota > Metazoa > Chordata > Mammalia > Rodentia > Cricetidae > Ondatra > Ondatra zibethicus. The sequence goes on along the minus strand of PVIU01004907.1, from coordinate 43,612 downwards.
CAGGCATGACCCTTAAGATTTTTGACTTCTGACATCTATCAGTAATCTGTGCATACAATTTAAAAAATAATTCCAGGAATTTTGTAACAATTTAAATGTGACTTTAAATTGTATATACTACTAATTATCTAATTACTTGAAACTCATTGATGACTCAACTGTGTAGGCAAATGGACAACCAGAGGAGAAGCAGCCGCAGAGATCAGTATGTTCATAAACATAGAAAAGATTTACCCTTGGACACAGACCAGAAAACAGCATTGTGCCACCACAATTCAGGAAATGCCAACTCTCTTAAAATTCAACAAGAAAGATGAATATTAATCAAATATTTAACTATGTTGTATTTTCATTGTTTTTAATGGGCAACTAAGAAGGCTTGAGCCAGAAAAGACTGAGAAAATAACATTATTAGAGAAATTACACGTACAAGAAGGCAAAGAGGTATTTAACTTTATTATCTGCTAAGTAGCTAGATAAGCCAGTTCAATAACAAAAAGCCTACACTCTCTTGCTATATTTCCAGGACTAACATAATTTATTTTATTGATGTTTTGCCTTGTCTATTAGAAGGAAGGATCATGCAATGGGTTCTCCTGCAAAGGATTCTAAGGTTGAGGATAATGGTCCATGGTGACTATTTACTGTGGAAAACTGACACTGATATATTTTGAAAGCTTCTGGCAATAGAGGTCTTTCTGAGCATTGAAGGTATCTTTAAACCCCCCGTTAGAAGGAATGCCTAATAATATATAGACTTAATAACTGGCTATTTTACAAATCTTGGCTAATATACATTAGATTTAATGTACTTGATATACTGCCAGGTACTGAATCTCTGACTTGCATGTATCATAGTGAGAAAAGTAACGGTAAGGGTTAGACCTGTATTGCATTGTAGTTTATTAGAACACAAAAGATTACTTAAACCATTTAAAAAATGTGTGTGTGTTTGTGTGTTTGTGTGTGTCTGTGTGTGAGAGAGAGTATTTACATACATCATGTCTCCTTTGTATTTGCTATTATCAAGTGTGACATATTTTGTTGCTTGAACAAAAATTTTCAGTGCCTGAAGGAATTTCTTAAAATATAAAAAGGAATATCTATTATACCTTCTTTACAGCAAAAACTGGTTGGTTTACAATCAATGGAGAGAGAGAGGTCCTATTATCTTTCTTCTTCCTGTACCACTTTTCATAAAGGTAAAGAAAATGAGAAAAGAAATAAGCATGTGTCTATGGACCTTGGAACATGTGACCTTAGGATGAATTTGCTCTCTGATTTATTAATTTTTAAATGTGGTAAATATACCACAGTAAATTCCATATTTTGCCAGCTGTAGCATATATTTATATGTCCGATTAAGCACATTATAGAGAAGTCAGTTAACCATAGCTCTAAGACATATTGCCAAGTCCAAATTTTAAGAAGAAAACATCATATTTCCAACTTCCTATTTTCACAGTACACTCTGATCCCTCTCCCAGCTACCCTTCTCTTGTCCTCTAATGAAGCTTTCAGTACTAAGACTGAGCTACATCTAATTAAGTTGTTGGCCAAAAAGATCCAATAGAAATTCACAAACAATCCAGGCTGTTGCCAAGACTGTACATTGTTTTCCACAAACTGATGGCAAGACTGCATTTTTAAACTTACACAACTCATTGACCATAGAGAAGTTGAGCTTGTGCCTACATAGAGCCTTACCCCCATGTCCTAGTAGCTTTCTTACTCTGCACACTACCAAAAGAGAAACGTAACCATAGTCCCAGACACAAACCATTTGATGCTGCCCTTCTTACTATGTATTCTAGAGACAACAAAGCTTTTAGAAGTAACCAACCAGTAAGTTTAAGGTACACTCCAAGAGATGAAACTCATACCTGATACTTCTTGGGTGACCAAAAGCCTGACTATGGATAGCCCAGGGGCCTAGGGTAAAATGAAATGCTAATTATATATGTGTGTGTGTGTACACACATATATACATATATAATGCATAATGCATCATATATAATGATTAAATATATATACAAATGCATCAATAAAATCATATGCACATACATATGTATCAATAAATTTCAATCAATAAATACATATACATATACACACATATGTATCAATAAAATTACACCTAATGGCATTTTCTTAATGATTAAATATATATACAAACGTATTAATAAAATTACTATACACATACATATGTATCAATAAATTCCAATCATTAAATATATACATATACACATATGTATCAATAAAATTAATCCTAATGGTATTTTCTTGTATTCATTATTCAGTTCCTTGCTTATTCATCATCTCACAAACTTCCTCTTGCTGCGAATGAGTACAAATAGAACCACAGTCAGCCATTGTGCAGAGAATGGGAGATCTTGGAACACTAAGATAAAATGGGGAGTCTCCATCAAATTCATCTCCTCAGTGATCACAGAAGTGTAAGAGCCATAGGGGATGGAGGACACATGGCCCCCCAAGTCAACATGAACAAAGCTCATATGAACTCTCAGAGACAAATGAGCATGCACAGGGTTTACATGGATCTCCATGTCCTCTGGCAATATTTATGACTTTTGTGTACCACTTTTGCAGGATTCCTGTGTGTGCCAATGAGTGGGTTTCTGATTCTTATGCCTTCTTTTGGGCTTTCTCCCTTCAGTTTGTTTGTTTGTTTCTCTTGTCCAATTCCAATGTGTTATTTTGTCATGTCATATAACTATATTAATTTTGTTATTATTCTTTAAAAATTGTTTTGTTTTCTAATCAGAGACACAGAAGAATAGATCCAGAAGTGAGGAGAGATGGGGACGATCTGAGAGGAGTAGATCTAGGGAAACCAAAGTCAGCATATATTATGTGAGAAAAAACATATTTTTAATAAAAAGAAAAAGAAAAAAATGACTTTGTCAATTATAAAACTAAAAATACTCTTCATAGAATATTGTTTAGTGTGTGCAATTTATAATGGGTCAATTTTGAAGAGTTGTTGAAACGATAGAATGAGTCTTTCATCTCATGAGCTTCACATGTGTTTCTACTTAAGTATAACTTTATTTTTGTCAACAATTATTATTGGTTTTAGAAAATAGGTTTCTACTATATCCTTATAGATTTATTCCTAGGTGTTGTATGGTTTTGCGTTATTGAAATGAAGTGCATTTTAAAACTAAAAGTTTCTAACATTTAAAGGTTTGGATCTATGTGTATTTCGCTCCATACCTATGATACTGGAATTAAAAATGAAGTCATTAAAATATGACATATATTTAAATTTGGAAAGAAGGGGGTTTTTTTCTTCTTTTTTTTTTTGAGACAGGGTTTCTCTGTCTAGCTTTGGTGACTGTCCTGGAACTAGCTCTTGTATACCAGGCTGGCCTCAAACTCACAAAGATCCACCTGTCTCTGCCTTTAGAGTGTTGGGATTAAAGGCATGTACCACCACTGCCCAGTGGGGGAAAATGTTTTTAAAGTCATTACATTCAATGATTTAATAACAACAAATATTTTCAATAATTGTTTGATATTACAATAGAATTTAATCATATTCCCCATCCTTTTTCTCCCTCTAAATCATCTTATGTGATCCTCATACTCACTTTCAAATTCATAACCTCCTCTGTTTTAATGTGTGTGCATGTGTGTGTGTTTGATTGTGTGTATGTATGTGATCAAATAGACAAGAATTGCAAAGCAAAAGCAGAATAGCCAGAACAGAGAGAGACAAATAGGGTAGAAATGATCTCCAGAACAACAGAGAGATGTAACTGTGGAGACAAAAAGCTGAATAGCTACAGCACTCCAAAACCTCAAAACCTTAGAATGCAAATATTTGTCTAGTAAATAGAAAATGACATTTGTGTGCATGTTTTCAGGGCTACCTATGTAACATTTGGTAACCAGTTGCTGGCTCTTCATTGGTTAAAATTATTTCTCCAAGAATCCTATAACTCTCTGTAGTGTTCTGTTTAGAACTTAAGCTCTGGAAGCTTCATTTACATTGGTTTCTTGTAAAAAAAAAATGTCCTATATTTATCTAAAGGAATGAAAGTAGGAAGCACAGAGACAAACAGAATATGGTCTGTCTCAAATCCTTATAATCCAACCTGATGAAGGGTTGGGAACTATTTCTTGGCTTTGCTTTCTTTTTCCTTTTATTGAAAATAGATTATCTTTTCACAAAATGTATCTTCATTAGCTCCCCTTTCCTTCACTGCTCTTGGCTTTTCCCCATGTCCTATCTACTCCAGATCCACTTCGTTTCTGTCCCTCTGCTTTTGGGACCCCTTTCCTACTATTGGGTTGCCTCTAGCAACTTTAATATGAGGGGATGTGCTCAGTCTTATTGCATCACGATATCCCTGGGATGTCTGACCTTTTCTGAAGGGGAATCAAGGCCTTACTTTAGACATTTACTATGCATAATGCCTGGCTGCTGGTCTCTGCATTTGTTACCATCTGCTGCTTAATCAAGCCTCTCTGATATTAGCTGGATAAGGCACAGACCTATGCACATAAAGAGTCTCATTAAGAATTACTTTACAGAATTTCTTTGAGATCAGTAGATTTTGGTTTTACCCTAGGTCTTTGGGCTATCTAATCTCTGGTTCTTGTATACACAAGAAGCATCAGGTCTTCGTTCATTCTGGTGGCATGGGTCTTAAAAGGAAACCAGGCATTGATTGAGTACTCCCACAAGTGATAAGCTAGCATTGTCCTAGCACGTTTTGCAGGAATGATAGAATGTAGGTCAAAAGTTTTGTGGCTGATTAGTGTCCACATTTCTCTTTCAGTAGCCTGAAGAGTGCTTGCCACACCACAGACACCGAGGATTATTTCTACCCTCTCTGTCCCTGCTTTCATTGTTTCTACTTCTGCCTTGCAAGTTCTGGAGTATTTCCTATACTCTTCTACTAGGTTCTTCCTGACAAAGACACAAACACTATGATCTTAGAATTAAGAATCAATTCAAGACCTCATATTTAGAGGACAAATTTTCAAATCTATGCTCCCTCATATTGATTTCATGGAAATAATTAAAACTAACTTGTCAGAAGAAAACTTGAAAGCCTGTTGAATTCCATACTACATATGAAAAACTTTGTGTGACTCTTTTTCAAGAGGTAATATAGAACAAAAAGAAATAGATTGAAAAGATACAGATTCTCCAACTTATATCCTAATCAGCTAATGTAATGTTTTCTCATTACACACAGGAGAAAGACAATAATAAGAATAGTACAATAAAGATGAAAGCTAAGAGATGAGCCTGAAATAGCCTTAGGACCTCTGATTCCTAGCATTGACATTGTCTTTCTTATTTTGGACTTTTAATACACAATAAATAAAGAGAGGTATCCAGGGAAAATATATCAAGGAAGTATACAAAAATATCTTTTACTCCTCACTTTCTTTTCCTTTGAAAAAAGTTTCTGAAATTGGCACTGTTTATATTTCTATTCATATAAAATCCAGGTCCTCTCTGCAGTATATGCCAGTTTAATAACTCAGCGAAATGTAATTCTTACCTGGACAATTACTTCTAATGTTCTGGAGAACTTTATTCTTAAAACTTGCATAAAATTATAAAAAAAGAAAAAGCATTTTATTTCTGTCTTACAGAGAAGATGAGAAAATAATTTTGTGCCTGGAGAATTAACAAAAGCATACAAAGAGACAATACTTCAGAAGTGGGCATTGTTTTATAGCTTTTACATCCCATCTTCTTAGTATTTTTATCTGTAATAAAGCTCTTTTGAAGGCACGATTGTAATTGAGAGGGGGAGAATCAGAGAAGTGTTATTCCCATTTCTATAATTTTCTTTTTTTGAAACAGCATTGTGCCTGAAACAAGGAAATTTGCAAATTAAATATTTGACTCATTTTATTTTTATATCACAACTTAACACTTTGACAGGTTCTAAAATGGAAATAACCGAAATATTTTAATTAACAAGGGTGGCTTTTTTGAAAAAAGAAAGTATCTCAACAATGGAATAAAATGAACATTAAATATTTTATATACTTTATGCTTAAATATATATGCTTATATATATATATAAGTATATATAATCTGCCCCAATTCTCATCAATATGGAATTGCAGTATTTCTCAGTAAATAACTTCCAGTGTTATCATTGTACCCTATCAATGTAAAAAAAATCTGAATATTGAAATCCAACTAAGTCAATATGTTTTAGCATTTATAAAAATTGTATAACTCACAGAATTTTTAGAGTGTTAGTAAAACATGTATTATATAAACTGTTTATGAAATTCCTTCTTTACAACTCTTTCTGATTTAACAATGACATTGAATTATTTTTTCCCTCCTTGCTGAATGCGCATTTATAATTATTGGCATCTTTTTGTATATATATACCACACTTGCATATTTAATTCTACTTTCAATTTTTAAAAAGTCACTTATTCTATATCTTTTCAGTGCTTTACTAATTATTTCATGCCCCGTGGGAAGATTTTCATTCTGGTGTCTTATAAAATTTAAATAGCCACTGAATTCTAACTTAGCATAGTGATACACATCTTAACTTTATTTCTACACTTTCTGTGCATATAAAACTAGAATTTATTTTGAGATTTTTTTTTCTTCTGTAAATATGCTGTCTCTTGAGATGCCACTGGGACTAAGCCCAAGATGGTGTTATTTGGGAGAAGATTATGCAAGCAGCATATGGAGACTCAGAAGAGTAGTAGAGCCGATGAAGTAGAGGCCACTGCATTTTTCAGATAATTAAACAACTAATAGTTAAACACGCAGACTAGTTGTGTGTGTGTGTGTGTGTGTGTGTGTGTGTGTGTGTGTGTGTTTGATTCAGCTAGACTTTTACTTAAAATTATTCACCCATTCCACATAGGAGACTCCTCCAGAATCCTGGTGACGGAAAACTTGAGAAAAGGGTTGGAAGTTTAAGGACAGGCCTGCCTTCATAACTAGAGCCAAAATAAAGGGTTCACTTTGACCCCTGTCACCATTTTATCATTCAAGGATCGCCACAGAAAATACCTTTTAATACTTAAAAGACACACACAATTGAGTAGACAGTGTGGAAGAAGTCCAAAGAATAAAGGGAAAGATGTATGAGTCAGCAAATGAAGGTGCTGTCAGTCACAGCTGTGAGTAGCTGCTTAAGGAAAGAAAAGATGATATACACGTGGACAGAGCTGAGGGAGGGAGGGCATAATCAGCGTTCACAGCCACAGGTGCAAACAATCCATGCTGCTATTTAGTCAGGGCCTTCAAAACATGCTGCATTGCTCGAAAAGACAACACTGATTACAGTCCTGGCCTTCCTTGTGATTAAAGTCTTGGTTTCCATTATTAATTAACATGTAATTTTCAGCAACTGTTTAACCTTCCCAGTCATTCGTTTCTACTCTAATTATGTAATGAACACCAAACAGAAGCCAAAGAGATTCCTGAGTTCTCTCTCAAATTGTACATATTAGAAACTTGACTTTGGGTTTAAATATCCATTAAATCATGTTTGCTAAATCTGCATGCCAGTTACAGAATTTCAAAACTTGCCATCATGGACTTTCAGCTTCATAAAAGAAGACTGAAAAGAGTTTTCTCATTTCTGTTATTAAATATGACCATACCATGCAGAAATGAGACATGAAAAGTACTAGAGATTAAAAACCAACACTAACAGAATAAGGAAAATTTTCTAAATTTAAAAATAAAGAAAAATATAATACTGATATATCAAGACAAAAGGAATTCATGCATATGTTTAGATGATAAAAAATATAATAATTTGATCAGTGACTAACTAGGATTTCCTTATCATTTTGTGTATTATAAAATATATTTTATACTTGTAGTGAAATGTCATAATGCTGTGTTTGATGTAGAGGAAATATTGATTATGTCTAAAGCAAAACAAAGGATCATTGATGTAGGAAGTGAATTTATGTAGAGTGACCTAAGATTTGTATATTTTGAACAGGTAAGAATGCAATACAAATGCAATCTGATAATATTAATATATAATTTAAGTACCTGAACAAAATTAAACTGTGCAATGGAACATGTGGAAAACAATGTTTATAATTTTAAATGTAATTACAAAAAGTATTTAAAGAATAGCAAGGGGACAGAGAAAATAAAGCTAATAAAACGGAAGCAAACAAATGCCTTCTTTATAAATCCATAGCTTTGGTTAAGAAACCACCTACCTCTCTTTGACCCTCTCATGCCCATTTCCTGTAAATCTTTATCTCCTAGATTTCTCACCATTTTTCTATTAAGTGATTAGCCAGTTCAACCACCAGATCTTTCATTATTTGTCTTATTGCCTCCATGTTACTCTTTCCTCTTACAATTTTTTCTTTTATTATTATTGTTATTATTTGGATAGCAAAAAATAAAGGTTACCAAGAAAATTCTCTATGCACACATAATTTTGGTAAATGTTTTCCTTAGCCCTTTATTTCTCCATTACTAACATTCCATTATCTGTTAGAACTGCTGCACACATGAATGCATAGCAGTAGAAGTTAAAGATACAAGATGGGCACAAAACTAAGCTTGTTAAATATTTGAGCATGGATTGGTCAGAGGCTTCCAAGTCCTCACCCCTAGCTAAGGTGCAGTTGATGGCTGCAGGGGGAAAAAAAGGTTACTTTTCTTTACAAATCCGTTCTCTCTCACACAATGGACCACCCCAACACTCTTTCCATTTATATTGTTCTAATCTTTAGTTAAAACAAATTTTTAAAATAGTTCAATTTCTAAAACAAATATAAAAGGCATAAAATCCTGGCTTTAAAGGCCAAATTAGTACGGTTTTGAGGTCATCTTGGGATACAAAGCAAGATCCTGTCTCAAAAAAAAAATGTAATGCCATTCTAAATAAAATATCCAAGAACATAAATATTCCTCCCTCTCTTTCTCTTTGCCACATCTTAAAATAGTTAAGAGATACAGACTGCCAAATCTGTGCACATTTAACCAGAGAAATTAGATTTTATAGCAAAGAATGATATCCGTTCAGGGAGAACATTTATATTAAGAAACATATGGTCAGGTTAATCACAGCAATGTTCTTGTTTCTTCATATCAATTATCTGTATTTACTACTCTTTCCATTCTGTGACAACCAAACAACATAAGGGAGAGGTCTAGTTGGTTCAAGGTTTGATGGGAAATAATCTATCATGGTGGAGAAAGCATGGCAGCAGGCAGTTACCAGGAAATACGGACCTGTGACTGGGCTCTTGACCTTCTCATTTACTGTCAGAAAAGGAAAAAGAGTGCAGATAATGCTCCCACTTGCCATACTTTTCCTTTTTTCTATTTTGACTTACTCTCATACCATAGCCTATGGAAAGGTGCTCAGTGAATTTAGTGGAAGACTTATCTCCACATTTAAGCCTATCGAGAAACTATCTCAAACTATATAATACCTATAAGTGTATCTCCTTGACTGTTCCAAACTTAGTCAAGTTAAAAGCAAAGATTAACATTCCATTGTCCCTAATAATTATAAAATAATTATTCACTACTTGTGTAGTCTTTATATTTTATTCAAAAAAATGTATTGCCTGTTCTAGACTGTTGCAAATATTGGAAGTGATTCTTTCTAAATGTGTCTGTACAAGCTGTTAGACTATGTCATTCTAAAGTTCTTAGGAGGCACTATGCTATCCCTCACCTAATTATTATGATAAAAAATGAATCTGATGTTTTGCTGCTAACCACTCCAAATTAGAGAACAAACACTGATTTTTCTGAAAATGTCTCATATGAAATCAATGAATATATGACATCAAATTCTACTGATGTGGACATGAATAAATGTTACTAATAACCAGACAGTCACAAACCAAGTCTTCGGCAATTTAGTTCTGTGATAAATTACATCAGCAATTTTCATCCACAAAGTTCTAGATTTTGATCTATTTAATTTGAAGGTTATCTGACTGAGGACAGGATTGAAGGTTACTGGGTTTCTCTACTTTGAACTTTTAGTTAATGGAACTAGAGGACTCCCCCAAAGCTTTGTAAGAAACTAGATCACTTTTTCTGGGCATGATGCTCCTGGAGAGTCATCTTAAAGAAAGACACTATTCCAAAGCTAAGTGAACATTACTTCAGGTATTGGTCGCATAGTTTGCTGACAGAAAAGTGTTGAGAAGCAGTGCTACGAGTCATAGGTCAGTCTGAGCAAGATGGCCTAGAAGGCACAGCTGTCTACAGTCTATTGAAGTTTGGATATAGCGTATGCAGTAGGATACACACATGTTGTGGGAATGAAGGAGGATGATAGTCTTGAATCTAGTCCTAATGGACCACGTGAAGAGCTGGTCGAACCAAGTTGCCTCGTAGAAATTCACATAGCAGAAGCTTACAGATGTGAAATATTCTCTAGTCCACCTCGTTAACACAGACAGTATCTTCTTTGGTAGAGTCCCTCTGACCAGCTCAGGAAATGGTCCAGCAAAACTGAGTCTGGAAGGCAAAATAGAAACAACTCCATTCCAGGCCAAGAGCCCTCAAATGTACCCCTGGGGAAACGACCAACAACAACGGCCAATGAGTCACTGATGCAAGCATAGAGGCAAAGAGGAAATAATCTGTATTCAGGGTGATATCTGAATATGATGTGAATATGGATGTCATAAGGAAGCCCAAAAGAACTAGGTAAGATCCATGAATTGTGGGTGGGGCAGAAATTGAAACCAAACCATCATGAACAAAATATGAGGTTCTCTTATTACTAGTTAGTGGCACCCAGACTAACTTACCCAGCAAAGGAAGATCTGAGCACAGACTTACCTATATAAAATGAAAGGAAGTCTTGTTTTTGTTTTTCAGTGTTGTTCATCTTAACAGTCATCCTTAGACTTTGAAATTAGAATCTTACAACATCCCCTGCAATAGTGAAAGAAGAAAGGCCATTTTAGACCACAAAAAACCCAATATATTTCTGAACCTTCTTGCCACATGTTCTTTCAAGTTGAGCAGAAACTGAACATGACTGCAATGAAGAATTTCATGCACTGTGATTAAATTTGAAGTGATCAAAACTTTCAGATGTTTTGCAAAAGCAATCCTCAGACCCATTAAAAGAGCCTTCAGGGTCTGGGTTAACCTAGTCCTATAGAATACTTTATTTAAATAAATAGCTGTCTTAATCAAGTCATAGCTTCCCTCAAGAGCTCACTTACTGAATGAACTTTATTCCCCTTAGGAGTCTATTCCTTGCACCCAAATGTAATTTCTTTGAAAAATGCCTCTGGCAATTTTTTTATTCCTTTGTCTTAATGTACAGATGTAGAGTTTTCATTCTCCCACCATTATTGTAATTGATTCCACGCTGACTGAGTTCTCATTGAGAAGTATATTTCCCCTCTTAAGAGTTGGCAGTGCTGTGTGATCTTGTATACCTGAGCCATCTTTTAAAATGCACCATGGCTCACAACGGTTCAGTCAGTAACAACTGCTCACATCTCTTGCAGTACTAAGCATATTAATCAGAACCCCAAGTTCACTAAAGAGTCGAGTGTATAGTCAAGCAGAGCAGGCAGGAAACATAGTTCAACTGGAGAATTATCTGCATTAAAGTATTATCTACTTTAAAGCTGGCTATGTCGAAACAAAGTCAGGGAACCTTAAGCTCTGAGATGGACCACTAGGGACCAGTGCTGTTTCCATTGAAAATTGTAATGAGAGAAAAATATCCTCCCATTTCTCCTTCTCTATCAGTTCTTTGAGAAATTTATATAATGTACCTTGAACATATCCCCTCCCACCTCCACCCAGAACCAGCCCCTTCTCGAACCAACCGCTTTTGTGTGTCTTCATCTTCTTCTTTTTTAAACCTATGAAGTCCAATTAGTGTTGCCTATATACAGCTGGATTGCAGTCTTCCACTAGATCATGGTTTACCTCTAGTGGCCACATGTTCAAAATGCCTCTCACTGTAACTATCAAATGCCAATAATTTCTTAGCTAGGAATGGGACTTAATGACTACCTACCTTTCTAGGCTGTTTTTTTATTGCCTGAACTGGAGTAGGTCTTGTGCATGCTGTCACAATTACTGTAAGTTCATATTTGTAATTGCACTGTTTTGTATAGAAAACAATGTTTCCTTGTAGGCATCTACCTCTGATTCTTAAAATCTTTCCACCTCCACTCTTCTCCAACAACGCTTGCTTTAGGAGGATGTGGGCCTTTCAGGGAAGGGGAGACAGAACCTAATGGTGTAAAGTATTAAAGGAGGATGACAGAATAGTAAGGCATTTAATATGAGAGCCATAATTTTACTAAGCTTATAAAGTCATTTTTAGTAATTATTATTGCTTCAATTTGTACGCTCTCTCTCTGTATGAGTATATGTGTAAATATGTGTGTATGTGTTTGCTCTTGCGTGTGTGTGTGTATGTGTATTTTCTGACTTTACCTCCTAGAGTGTGTATGTTGGAATCAGAAAACAATTTAGTGGAGTTAGTTCTCCCCTTCTACCTTGAGGTGGGTTCTGGGGCTCAAGTTCAGGTTTCTAGTGTTGGGTCCCAAATGTCTTGATGCAATGAGCCATCCCACTGACCCATTTTTAAAAGGTTCTAGGTATACAATACTTCCATTACAAGCAGAGTCTTCTATAGTATCTAGAACATATATATCTTGTATCAATATCCACTGTATAGGTTTGTTTAAATACTTTAGATACCTCATATGTAGGTGGAATATGTTCATTTGTTGTTCCCAGCTGCTCAGACCTGAAATAATAACATAGAAATTAAATTATTTGTAATACTTTTGAGCCAATAGCTTAAGCATATTTTCTAGCCAGTTCTTATATCCTAAACTAACCCATCTCCATCAATCTGTGCATCACCATGGGGTTGTCTACTGGCAAAGTTTCAGTGGGCTCTGGGATGTGTCCATCTCCTGCCGTGGCTACATGTCCTCTCCCTGACTCTACCTTCGTTCTCCCAGCTTTGAGTTTAGTTTTCTTTCCTAGTTCTACTCCTCCCTATCACAGGTCAAAGAAGCTTCTTTATTCATTAACCCAATAAAAGCAACATGTATACATAACGACTTCCCACACTATTCCCCTCTTCTGTCTGAATGAAAAGGAAGGTTTTAACATAAAAGGAAGGTAAAATAAAATTACATATAACCAAACAAGATCAAACAAGAATTATAGTTAAAATATTTATGTCTACTTTATCTAGTATCATAACTAAGGAAACTATAATTATAATTCTCTATTCTTAACTCCATCAAAGATTCTTGAAGTATGTAATATTACCTATGTAAAGAGGAAGTGCATTATGAGCAACTTCCAAAACTCTAGAATTGACAGAGACATTTCACTGCCTGGACAGTCACCCAAAGATCTTCTGTGAAGAATGAGAGTCTTAGTCTCAGGGTTGTGGGTTCATGACCCACACTGGGTGTCAATCTGTAGGTGGAGCCTCTTGGTTCATTTTTTCTCGGTTACTCAGACCCAAAATAATAACACAGAAACTATACTATTTGTAATACTTTTTGGCCCATAGCTTAAGGGTATTTTCTAGATAGCTTTCATTCATAAAATAACCCATCTCCACTAATCTATGCATCACCATGTGGTCATGGCCTACTGGCAAAGTTTTGGCGAGCTCTGGAGGAGGCATCTGTCTCTTGTGGCAGCTACATGGCTTCTGCCTGACTCTGCCTTCTTTCTTCCAGCATTCAGTTTAGTTTTTCTGCCTAGTTCTACTCTGCCCTATCATGAGCCAAAGAAGCTTCTTTATTCATTAACCAATGAAAGCAACACATATACAAAAGGACTTTCCACACCACTCAAATAATATATATTTCCTGAACCTGGCCAAAGAAACTATAACATTCTTAATTTTTTTATTTTTTCATTTTTTTTCAAGACAGGTTTCTCTGTAGCTTTGGATCCTGTCCTGGAACCAGCTCTTTTAGACCAGATAAGCTTTGAGTTCACAGACATCTGCCTGCCTCTGGCTCCCAAGTGCTGAGATTAAAGGACTGTGCTACCACTGCCCAGCTAACATTCTTAATTTTTTATATCATCTGCAACTTAAAAATGTACATTATACAGTGTTATCTTGGTGAAAGACAATCACTAATGATCACCTCTTTTTCTTTATCTTTTCAACTATTTCTCTGAACCTCGCTTTTTCTCTTTCTGTCTCTCTATCTCTCTGTCTGAGTCTCTGGTTTTGACATGCTTCATTTTATTATTTCACTCGCAGGCATTTCTCCCAAAAACTGAAATATGATTCTTTTTCCTGCTATGTTTAAGCCTGGATTTCTTGGCACATATGCAATTCAAAATGAAGTAAAATGATTGGATCCTTGTCACAGTATGAAAATATAAACAGTTCAACAAACTTCATATTATAAACTTGTGGCTCAGTAAGCATTCTTCTCTCCCATTTCACAATAATGAAGAAATCAAATTGAATAAAGAGGTGATTGATTTTTTTGTTGCTGGAATGATTGTTATGCTTATTGTTGCATGTGGGGTACTTGATAATTTTGTTTATGCTCTTGCCCAAGGGAGTATGAACAGCCTTTAATAAACAAGCATTCTCTCCCCCACCTCATTTCTGTCTTCCTCTGCCCATTAGTATTATTTTATCTGGATTTAAGTAGATTCTGAATATGTATTGATTGTGTAATGTATTCTAGACAATATGCTAAGACTATTTATGTACTGTTATGTTAATCCTTCAAAACTTTTGTGAAATCAGAAACTTAGAGCTAGAGAAGTTCAATGCTGTATCTAAAAACACAGAGGCACAAAGTGAGTGGAATGAATTCCAACTAAGACCAATATTCCTCTTCATACATATAAATGACTGAGTGGTGTTATTTCCATATATTTATGAATGAGTGAGTGATATTTTCTCCATATAATACCTGCAGTAATCATGTGACTGTCATGTGTTACCCTACCTCAACCACCAGTTCCCTTTATCTATTCATCATGTATAGTAATATAGCAACAGTATCAATCTAATCATGTCCTTTTCTTTTGTTTCCCTTGACAACCATTCATATAACCTTACTGTTTCAGCTTAAAGGCCACTCTCCAAATCAATGATGCATGTGTCTATTGACTGCTCCCAATGGAGGAAGATTGCTTCAATTCATTCAGGATGAACACAGTGTTCTATGACTGTGCTTCCAATCACTTGGAAAAAAGTTAATGACTTCACTCTGTTTAAGCACAATGTATTTGTTTGTTTTATAAAGCCACAACCAGAGGTAATTTGCAGTAAAAAAGAATTGTTTTCTTATCACAATATCTGACTTAGAGGTGGTATTTAAAACACAGTAATTTTATGTTATAAGTGGATGGAAATTAAATATCTACTGGAGTAATGACATACAAATCTGAATTAGTCATGTTATAGATTTCACATGTAGTTTTTGATACCTTGTTATATCTGGGACTTTTCTGTAAAACTTTTTTTTTCTGCAAACGTCTTGCTATATTTGTGGTAAGAAGCTCAGTCTATCTCATCACTAAGACTGATGATTGAGATGTGTATGTGTATGTGTGTGACTGTGTGTGTGTGTGTATGTGTTGCCTGAATTAGTTTATAAGACACCATGGACATGCAGGATCCCCTAGAGATCAGAAGATACTTAATCTCCTGTAAGTGGATGGAGTTATAGGCAGATGTGAACTTCCATGAAGATTCTGGGAACTGAACTTTGATACTATGCAAGAAGAGTAAATGTTCTTAACCACTGAACCATACCTGATATTCTTAACTAAAGGAATTTGGGATAATTCAAAAAATGATATCAAGCTCCAACACATTCATTCATAATCAAAAATGATCTTAAAATATCAAGAAGACAAAAACATGGAAAAATACTTATAACTCCTGGACGTTTCATATATAAGAGTGTGAGTGCCTACTAAGAGTACACTTTAATATTTCTGATGTTTTTCAAATCAGAATTTTCCATGTGCTACCCGTATTTTGAAACTCCAGCCCCAACGATAGTTAAAAATGTTATGATTGTCAAAAGTTTGACTAACAATTTATGAGGCATTGCTTTTATTGATCAAAAAGATCTTCAGATTTTACTCCCTACATTTTCCAGTACATTTTTAAGCTGAAATAAAATACAACTGTCAATTTATATGAGTGTTAGGCATAATTACACACAACTCTACAAAAGCAGAGGTCACTAGATTTTTCCCTGCTTAATAGTTCTCATTATTATGTCCTGGATTCTTTTCAAATTTCTTTGGATAGTTTGATGTAAGAGTGGCTCAATGTAAACACCATATTAGTAAAACCATTTCACTAACTAACTTTATTTCTTCTTCTTGTCACCATGACTTTAATCTGTTGTCACTGAATGGTGAAGGAGGACGTTTCTAATAGTCCACTCTTGCACTCTCTGCACTGAGATTCTCCATTATGGAATACATAGCAAGCAGATTTGGACCTCATGCAGTTCCCTTCATAGCTCTGTTAAATGCAGCATTTCAGTCCACATTAATTAATGAAAGAGTAGGAAAGATGGGAAATTTTACAACCTAGCATTTCTGAGGCTGGAATGTCCTTAGTCAGTAAAGGCATATCTCAGATTGATACATTAGGTTATTGAAGAAGTTTTATAAACCTGGAGACTGAGAATAAGCAGAAACTACACCTTGCAAAATTGGTCCTTTCATGGTAATGTAATCTTAGAAGGATTTTGTTCTCAGATTTGTGTAGATTCTCCTTTCTGGGCACACAATTATTATTAGTGTTAAGCTGAAACCTTGGTAGATGATTTGTTTAGTTTTGACACAAGTTGCATTATTTGGAGTCCACAATCCTACATTTTCTTTGCAGCATTTTATTCTTTTAAAACAAACTCAGTAAAGGGAGATTTAATATGGATTTGCACCTAAAGTCTATCAGCATTCTTGAATATTTTATCAGCAGAACTAACAATAATAATTTCCCAACTCCCAAGTATATGCTGGCAGCTGAACAGAAATAGCATTTGAGTATGAGGCATGCCTTTTTTTAGGGCAAAATCTAACTAATAATAAAAAGAGCAGAAAATAAAGGTATGGTACTAAAGACCATGACATTTTCCAGAAAGTGAACAACATACGCCATCCTCTTTGGTAGAATAGACACATGCCTCTTCTGATTGGTTCGTGGAAGCTGTTTACAGAACACTGAAACTTTGAACAGTAGATGTAGACACTAATGATCAGTTCTCTTGCTGAAAACATCACCCTATAGAAATTATGAACTGTTGCTCATTGCAGTGCTTTAGAAAACCATGTGCTATGATTAGTGTAAAGCAGTTGCTCTTAACCTTCCTAATACTGTGACCATTTAATGCAGTAAGTTAATTTGTGGTGACCCTCAACCATAAAAGTATTTTCACTGCTACTTCATAACTGCAATTTTGCTACTCTTATGAATAATAAATCAAATACCTATGTTTTCTGATCATTTTAGGCAGCTTCTAAGAAAAGGTCCTTTGACCCCCAAAAGAGTCAAAACCCAAACATAGTTTGACAATTGCTAATGTAGACCAATGAGTGCCATTGCCTGTTTTCAGGCTTATCAAATTTGATTTTGTTGGTGATAGCAAACATAGATATTCAGGCTTATAACTCTCCTTTAATTATGAATCCCAATATAACTAGAAAAATTGAAAAAAATAAATTGTACTTCTGTGTTACACGAGGCATTTATTACAATTAAATTTTTACTTGATATTTTACTTCATAGAGTATATGCTATCTCATCCTTATTTTAATTCATCATAAGAAAAAGGGCTTGGCTCTTCTTGCCTTGGGGCATCTGTTTAAGTAAGAGTGAATCACAGGACAGTGATGTGACCAAACAAGATTTTTATTGAATGCATGGAACAGTTAATTTATAATTACAAGGTGAAAAGAAAATAGTTTCAATAGCATTATTGCTTTCATCAGCGTTCTCTCTAGGAAGAGAACTCTTTTAAAAAGGGCATTAGCCATACTGCTTTAAGGGATCCTGGCTGGCTAGTCCAGCAATGACTGTCTTATTGGTAGCGAGCCTGAGAAACCCAATAGTTGTTCAGTCCAGAAGCCTGGAAGTTAAAGAACAGGAAGATACTTGGAAAGCCAGCCATCTTCAGCCCGTATCTGAAGGCTGAAAACGCTGGGTTTCAAATGTCAGCAAATGATGATAGTGGCAGTGTCAAAGTCAACATCGGAGAAGGTTCACTCAGAACCAAGGAGTAAATATAGAAAAGCAAAAAACAACATCTTTTCCCTTCAACATTCATATATCTGGGCCATTGAGAGTAGGTGCTGTCCATTCTGAGGAAGGATTTTCTTTTGTCAGATAATTCTTCCAGAAAATACTCTTATAGGTTTGTTTAGAGGTGTGCTTTTGAGTTTACTCCATCTCAAATCAATTTGATGACCCAGGTTGATGATCCCAAACACCTTCACAGACCAAAGTAAACATGTCAGGATGTCAGGCAAAGTAGAATATTTTAAAAATTGTCAACAATTCTCCTTCTTCACTATTAATTATTATTTCAATATTAGAGGTATTTGGATAAAGAGAAAATAATTTCCATTTTGTCTTTTATTGTCAATCTGGCATTAGCAACTTTTCTGTCATAAGCTAAATATGTTTTGGTCTGCCAGAAATCTCTGACATGGTCTATGTCATCATACTTGAGGTGATGGACAAGGCATAGGAAGAGAAGGCTTACCATGTTTAATGGAAATGTATTTGCAAAATGGATAGAAAGCATACATTGCTTTTGACTTGTGCTTTTGAAATCTTCCTAAAATCCTTAGTATTGTGGAAAGAGAAAGTAGAGTTGAGATTTTTTGTTGTTGTTGTTGGTGGTGTTAAAAGAGACTATTTCACCCCATAAAGACAAAGGTTTATGAATCACATCATAGATTTTTCAGCATGCAGCAACCATAGAAATATGGTTGTCATGTTTTCCGGTTGGAGGCCATGGAAGTTACAGCAGATGACAACTGTTCAGAAGTCAACCCACCAGAGGAATGATTCTCTGATGACGTTAATCCTCTCCAGGAAAAGCCTACAGGACTATTGACTCTGGAAACTGTTGATCACATTTGCTAAAGCAGCTTGGTGTTTCCCCAATACCGTCATTATAGTGTGTAATCTCATGTGATGTGTATATGTAATGTCATGTCTTAATGGCACATATATCTGTGGGTTATCAAGAAGATGAATTTTAATTTATCTGTATAATTTTGATATATAGAAAATATACTATGACATACTTCATAACTAGATCCAATGTACCATGAGGAATGTAGACACTTAAAAGCCTACTTTCTTTATTTTGCTCAGACTAATTACACACAATTAGCTCACTTTTACCTCAGACCAAGTTCAAACTAGAATAAAGGCTTTTTGTGAATAGATCCTTTACAGTTTGCACAAGGTCAGACTCAGAGGTATCTAATCAAGGATACTACAAAAAGCACCCTAATTAAAGCATGCCAATCTTCACTTGTCAAGTCTAGCTAACAAAAGACTTAAGTCACAAAGTTTGTCACTGGGCACTGTACAACCCTGTCTAGTTACAGTCTTATTCCTGAAATCTTGAAACTCATGTGTTACCATGGTAAATAACTTGGTTCCTTATCACTTACCTGAGAAATGTGCTTTTGACCAATGAGAGGTAACCCTTGTAATTTTTTTTTCTTCAAGCCTCCTGTAAAGGAGAGTTTTTAGGCTAGAAGAGAAGAAGCTAGGATGAATTAGAATTAGGACAGGAGAATTAGAATAGAGGCAGAACAATAAAGAGACATGTCTGGAACAGCACACGTTTGAGAGAGAGAGTTCACCCTCAAATACCCAAGATTCATTTCACTTCGCTGTGGCATCAGATCTGAACCCTGAAGAGGACCTAGGGACTGGACCCCAAAGACCCTTGCTATCTTCCCAAACAATTACACCTGATGAAAATTAATTTTGACACTACTCTTAATTGTGTTATAGTCATGAGGCCTATAGATCATTTAGAATCACAAACACAGCTAAGGTTTCCCAAAATCTTTCTGCCCATTGTCATAACCCTCAGAATGGTTACATGAAAAAAAATGCCTCTTGTTTACATTCAAGAAGTAAAATTTGGGAATGAGCAACTGAGAGCACTTATCTAAGTAAAATAATTTCTCTGAGTATTATGCAAAGAAAATGAATGCAAGGATTCCTTCTTTAAAAAGGAATTTCCCTCCTTAGAAAGTTTTTCTTGTTTAAACCAGCAAATATAGCTTAAGAGAACAGGCTGTAGCGTTTTACCTGTTCATGTTTTGGAACTGGAACATCACATATCCTCCACTGCTGTAGTGTTTCTCTGTTCTGACTTTTTCTGTTTGTTTTGTTTTGTTTGTTTCTCAGTAATGATATTCCAGCGAGAATGTGACTGTGCTATTTGATCAACATAATAATAAGGGCATAAGGGTAAAGTTTGTGGCTTTATTGCTACAAGTAAACTACCTGCAAAATAAACACTGTCCCAAAGTCTAGAATTATTAAAGAGGAAAACTAATGCCTACAGGCATTAAATATTCTGAAAAATAAAGTGAAATGGAATTGTGTGTGTATTGATAGTTTTAAAGTGACAAGAAAATAGTCTGTAGTGTTTATTTCTTTGCTCAGAACCACTAGATCTGTTTTAAAACAATAATAATCATTTAAATAATTATTAAACTATTCACTTTTTGCAATATAGCTTTTACTTTACACATGCTGTCTTGAGATCTGTCTGTTCCTCTAAATAATAGCTAAGAGCAAAACTCATAGCCCACTTAACTTACCCAGTACATTTTTACAACTTAAAACTCTCTTATATCAATCCAATTCATAAGGATTTGTTCCTTTGTTTATAGAATTTAGCATGTGCTTTGAGCAACTAGACAGCAATTTACATGCAGGCATTTTTTAAGATTATTGGGAAGAGAAATACCACACTAAAGAATGACTTCAGGGACTATCACCATGCATGCATATGTTAGTCAGGATGAATATATTGCTTAAAGTATCTATAAAAGCAATTTACTAGGTATATCTTCAGTACATGTCATTTTCAAGAAATAGAATTCTGGTCTTTTTTAAATTAAAAATCTATAAGAATATAAAATTTAGGATTAATTTGATACACTATACAAAATTTCTATATTCAGAGAAACACATGGATTGTTTTTGGTATAACTTATTGCTGAGTAAATGTATACAGCTGCTTTATTTTGCCTCTCTCACAAGGTATGCAATGACATCTAAAATTAATTGACATTGCAAGCTTTAGTGAAAAGACATTGGCAGCAAGCATCTTGTCTATATATTAAAATTTTTAGGCTATCTGCACAATTCTCTTCTTGTACGCCACACCATATTCTCTCTACAAGAGATTTACATTATTTTTGTCTTTGTTGTTGTTGTCATTGTGGTATTAAAATGTCACTTCCCAAAGTACAGTAGTAGACAGAGAATGGCTTCCAGAAATGACATTTCAAAATGCTGATATATTAGCATTTGAGTCAGTTTGCTTTTATTTTCTTCTTACAAATTAGTTCATCCAAGTTAATGTGGTTCTCAAACATAATTGTTAGACAGATGATAGGTAAATTGTAAATAGTAAAATGGCCTATATTTCAACAACAGGAAGTTTTCTTTTCTTGGTTTTCTAGTGCTGGTAGCTTGGAGTTAGTATCACTATGAGTTCAACGGAATGAGGAAAGAGGGCAGAATGTGGGAGGAAGAAGTATCCCTAAATATTTCACTGCTGTGTTATCACAGAATGCAGAATTTTATTTTTATATTATGTTAAAATATAAAAAATTATATTTTTCAGATTTTATTTTCTGAAATTGCCCATATACAGGGAGCTTAACATTGTATAACAAAATTGCCTTCAAAATTGAGAACTTGAATAGGAAAATGTGTATATTTCCTAACTGCCATTGGCTCAACACTTTAGAATACAGACAAATAAAGGCCTTTATACCTCAATATAAATGATCTGTTGCAAATGAAATCACACTCATCTGAACAGACACAGGGCACCTCAAAACTACCCCAGCTCCATTCAAACAGATGAATAAATCAAAACATTTATGTTTTTGCACCATTTTTATTTTAACTTTTCATTAATGAATAGAATTCAAAGTTTTCATGCAGAGCCACTAAATTAATAAAAAAAAAGGCCTACAGACTAAAAGGTGTCTAAAAGATCAAAAGGAAACAAAATCCTGAGCAAGTAGCATGCCCCAACACCAGCCACTTAAAACACAGCAGGGCTGAAAATACTAATACAATGATAAATATTTAAATTTAGCTTGTTGATGAAGCTGCTGAAAATCTAGAGCAGAAAAAAATCTTTCTTTTTACTGTGGAAAACAGGAGGCAAACTGATACTAATTGAAAAAGATGCTAAGAGAAGTCCCAGATCATGAACCTTATTTGGCAGATACTTCTTAGACTGTGAAGGACATTAAGAGAAGTACTGGAGATCTTTTCCCATTCTGTAGGCTGTCGTTTCATCTTATTGACCATGTTCTTTGCTTTAGAGAAGCTTTTCAGTTTCAGGAGGTCCCATTTATTAATTGTTTCTCTCAGTGTCTGTGCTGCTGGGGTTCTATTTAGGAAGTGGTTCCCTGTGCCAATGAGTTCAAGCGTACTTCCCACTTTCTCTTCTATATGGTTCAGTGTGGCTGGCTTTATGCTGAGGTCTTTGCTCCATTTGGACTTGAGTTTTGTCAGACAGAGGTCTGATCTCCAAAATATACAAAGAACTCAAGAAATTGGTCATCAAAAGAACAAATAATCCAATAAAAAATGGAGTACAGACCTAAACAGAGAACTCTCAACAGAGGAATCTAAAATGGCTGAAAGACACTTAAGGAAATATTCAACATCCTTATTCATCAGAGAAATGCAAATCAAAACAATTCTGAGATTCCATCTTACACCTGTACTGTAAGAATGACCAGGATCAAAAACACTGAAGACAATGTATACTGGACAGGTTGTTGGGTAAAGGGAACACTCCTGCATTATCGGTGGGAATGCAAGCTGGAACAACCCTTTTGGATGTCAGTGTGGCGATTTCTCAGAAAATTAGGAAACAACCATCCTCAAGACCCAGTAATACCACTGTTGGGTATATATCCAAAGGATACTCAATCATGCCACAAGGATTGTGCTCAACTATGTTCATAGCAGCATTATTTGTCCTAGCCAGAACCTGGAAACAACCTAAATGCCTCTTGACCAAAGATTGGATAAGGAAAATGTGGTACATTTACACAATAGGGTATTACACAGCAATAAATAAATAAATAAATAAATAAATAACAACATCTTGAATTTTGCAGGAAAAATGGATGGAACTAAAAAACATTATTCTGAGTGAGGTAACTCAGACACAAAAAGACAATTATCACATGAACTCACTAATAAGTGGTTTTTAAACATAAAGCAAAGAAAACCAGCCTACAAATCACAATCCCAGAGAACCTAGACAACAATGAGGACACTAAGAGAGACATATATAGATCTAATCTACATGGGAAGTAGAAAAAGACAAGATCTCCTGAGTAAATTGAGAACAAGGGGACCTTGGGGGAGGATTGAAGGGGAGGGGAGATGCAGGGAGGGGAGCAGAGAAAAATGTAGAGCTCAATAGAAATCAATTTAAAAAAGAGAGAGAAGTAATGGATGGTGAAACTTTCATGGCAGATACTTTATAGGCAGTTCAGTACATTAAGATGAATAATCTTAAAGTACCAAGGAAAAAGGGACAAGGACAGATTGGAGCAGTAGGAAAGAGCTAGAACAGAGATGCTATAAGGAATATTTATAAAGGTTTTTTGTGTAGTGTGTGCTGCAACAAGATGCTTCATAGATAGATTAGGGAATTATAATTCACAATAAAATCCAAACAGAAACATAATTAATGAACAACAATAACTAATGGGTCATACTGAATTACCATTGGGTGGTGATATTAGTGTTTCCAACATTTACAGATCTTTGGACCGCTTGATCTATCCTTACTGTTTTATACCACATAATCTAAACCCATACAACAGCAGTTCCAGCAGGACAACCCAAATAATGATTTTTTTTTACTATGGTTATCAGTTTTATGTGTATGCCCAGATGAACTTCCATTCAAACTTTGTTTACTAATCTATAAACAATTCTTGTGTAAATAGTTCTGGGCATGATACTGTATCCCTAATTATAGTATCAAATACTTTTATAATAACTACTGTTATTATACTTATAATGTGTTACACAATTTACAAATCAAATGATGCCATATTTATTGAAACAAACAAAAGTTTCAATTTCTCATTTTTTTTCTCCTCTAAAGTACTGTGAGAAGTCTTTAGAGGAGGAAAACAGTAAGAAGAAAACACTATAAGAGTGGACTATCTTCGCAACCATAAACAGGGATGTGATTGTATTGGTGTTGCCTGTAGTGCTGGAAATCATAAGCTTTTAGAAGATAGAGTAGGTAGCCATGAAGGATTTTTTTTTCTCTCTTCAATTTGGTAATTCATTTTTGGTAAGTGAAATTCCTTTTGACATTTATTTTTCCATTTTAAACATACCTTAATGTAGTAGGAAGCTGCTTATTTGTTTCCCAGCCTCCCGGCAGCTCAGACCCAAAATAACCATACAGAAATTATATTATTTGCAATACTGTTTGGCCAGTAACTTAAGCATTTTTCTGCCTAACTCTTATATCCTAAACTAACCCATCTCCATTAATCTGTGTATTGTCATGTGGCTGTGGCTTACTGGCATAGTTTTGGCATGCCTGTCCCTGGTGGCAGCTCCCTGGTTTCTCCTGACTCTGCCTTCTTTCTCTCAGCATTCAATTTAGTTTTCCCTGCCTAGTTCTACTCTGTCCTATCAACAGGCCAAGACAGTTTCTTTATTAACCAATGATACTCGCAGCATACAGAGCAGAATCTTAAAATATTTAAATTATTTAAATTTAGTTCCAGATTGAGAATTCTTGAACACAGCAACTCATATTACATGATTAATTAAAATCCAAGTATATTATTTGCATATGCATGGCCTAAATTTCAGTATGCTTTTTACATTTTTAATGTCTATCTCAGAATAGTTTCTGGCTTGGACAAGAGAGAAATGTGTTAACAAGTTCCAATAATATGTATTTTATTTATAAAGCTGAAAATCCAAACTAGATAATACACAGTCAAGGTTATGTTTTACTAGAACAATGAAGATAAATGGATTTAAAGATTCTAAGCTGTTCACTAAATTTTATAGGTAACAGTGTATCTACCTGAACTAAAATATTCATTCATGATTAAGAATTATACAATAAACAGGACTTGGCCATGGTGGTGCATGCCTATAATTCCAGCACATAGGAGGCAGAGACAGACGGATCTTTGTGAGTCTGAGGCCAGCATCTTCTACAAGAGCTAATTCTAGGACAGTCAGGGCTATTACACAGAAAAACCCTGTCTCAAAAAGCCAAAAATAAAAATTAATTATGCAATAAACAATGACCACAAGTATACTGAAAAATTTTAAACAGTAAAGGTCAGATTCATGATTATAATTCATGATTTTAGGGACCACACCAGAACAGTGCTGCTAAAAGACAGAGGGAGACATTTGAGTCATCAGAGGTGTTAAATAATCATTCAAAAACAGGCTCAAAAACAGTGATTCATAAAGCTTGCATTATTGGCAGTGGTCATGCTCAGCAGTGGTGTGTGAATGGTGTTTAGTTCCAAATGAGTTTGTGTTGTAATTAATATTGGTGTCAAGAACTATGATTCTGAATTCTCCTTTACAATTTAGGAAGAACTTGATTTAGCACCTGTATCTGGCTTTGTAATCTGGTTACATACTGATAGATAGAGATAATTAGACATAATGAATACCCAAGCCTAAAGATGTCAGTTCAATTGCTGGATTCTGTGTAAATGTAGAAAGAGAGGCCCAATTCTACAAATTGTCCCTTGACTTTCACATGCATTTCATGGAACTTTAGCACCCAACTTCACATCACACACTCACACATACACACGAAACAGCTCATAAATAAAAGTTAAATTTACTATGATTTCTACATATCCCCCATTTTTAAAACTACTTAGATACTAATGAAAATCCTGTGTGAGTCTACTGTGACAAGACAACGTGTCACCAAATTAAGACACAAAATACTACATATTATATTAATTTTTTTGAAAACTTGTAATTCTAGCAACCAGTGATTGCTAAGATATAAATGTAAATCTTCTCTGTAAAGATATTCATGTCATATAAAGGCCAATTTATCCATTATTATATCTGTGCTTGCACAGTTTCATGAATTATTTTGTATCATTTTTTTTAATTTTGTTTTTTTTTTTTCAAGACAGGGTTTCTCTGTAACTTTTGGATCCAGTCCTGGAACTAGCTCTTGTTGACCAGGTTGGCCTAGAACTTGGAGATCCACCTGCCTCTGCCTCCCAAGTGCTGAGATTAAAGTCATGTGCCACTACTGCCGGCTCATTTTGTATCTGTTAAAATAATTGAAAGAAAACAAATAAAGATCAACAAAAGGAGAATCACTACTAACCAAGATATCTAGACTTACATTCTGCCTCATCATGGAGTGATATGCAGAGAAGACATTGTTTCCATAATATTGCTTTATTGTTATTTATGTATTTTGTACTCCACAGATGTAATACGTGCCTGCTGCTCAGACTCAGCTTTTCATTTTAAACACTTTAAAAAGAATACACACAGGTAGAAGGTGCCTAATTGTCCAATTTGCAGAATAAATAGAAATGCTTAATGGATATATTGTTATCCAAGAAACTCAAAATATATCTTGAAGTTTGGCATAGGATATAGCCTAAGTTAAGCCTCAGAGTTAGAACAGATACTCCTGTGGGTTGAGTATTTTTAAATAAATAGTTATTAACTAATGGATCCTAATTGAAATGGGCTGCCAGATGAGGGAAGCCAAGCTGGCATTACCACTTCATTGACTGGAAATAACTGACAGACTAACTGTCTTCAAATGGAATTGTATATGAAGGAGGGGCAGAGAAGCAAGGCACTGAAGTCAGATATGTAACTCGTAATCACCTGGTCATGTTCAGAGTACATGCTCATGGTATAGGTTTTCCCATAAATTGTCCTCATAACGTCACAGAAAGTTCCTCATTTTTATTTGAATACATATTTGGAAATTGGAACAAGCCTACTCAATATGAAGCACTATGTGCAGTACAGACACTAGATTGTCTTGTGCCCAATATTACTACAGCAATCAGAGATATCATAGAAAGAAATGAGTTTTAACATTCTCTGGTGTATATGTCAAAGAGTAGTTTTTATTTATAACTCAATGTAACAAGCATATAAGAATTTACAGCAATTTGTAAAGTGGAGTCATTTTATTAAAATGAACATAGGGCTTTAACAGCAGCAAGAATGAGTTATCAGTGAAGAGATGTTTGGGTAAGGATTAATGTATGTGGCTCTTTCAGAATGAGCCCAGAGTATGAATATATGCACTCTTTAAATCCACTCCCTAGCAACAATTACTACATTAACTTCCTATTCATTTCCAAGATTTTATTTTTTAAGTAGTTTTAAGTTCACAGAAAAATTAAGAGGAAGTTTTACGGGGTTTCTTCAGATATATAACCCATGATTAAATGGTCATATGTTCAGAGTACATGTTCATGGCACATGCTTTTACATAACTACTGGGTACATCCTGCATTGTCACAGTCATATCCATTACAGTCTACAGTTCACATTACACTTGTGGGTAGTATGTCTTATGGAGTAGACAATTGTATAATCATATATATATAATATATATATATATATAAACAATAGAGCACCAACCAGAAAATATCCCAACCCTAAGATACTTATGTGCACTGTCTATACCTATCTTTCTTCTTACAAGCAGGATGGACACTGATTGTCTTCATTTTTCTTAAGTATTCTAAGTTCTGAGCTGCTGAGGTGACTCAGTGAGTAAAGGTACATGCTTATCAAACCTTTTATGACATAAATTTGATCCCCAAAATATCTAAGTAAATGTAAAAAGAATTGACTCCAAACAGAATAGACTCTAAAATTGTCTTCTGATGTCCACATACTATAGCATGCATTCCTGGCAAACACACACACACACACACACACACACACACACACACAAACACACACACACCACATGCATAATAAATAATAAAAATGTTAAAATAGTACTAATTTCTCTGCAGTGCCAAATTGCTGAAATTTCGTAGTGTATTGCCTGTTCCCTTAGTGTATTAGTCAACTTTCCATAACTGTGAAATTGTAGTTGACAAAACTGATTCTAAGTAAAAGCTTGTTTTGACTTATGATTTCATAGATATGATTTCATCTTACTTGGATCCATTGTTGTTAATGATGTGGAGTAGCAAAACATAAAGCAGGGGAGCCAGAAAGGAGCAAGACAAGAGGACTGGGGATAAGGCATTTCCTTCAAAGGCACTACCCAGCTTCCTAAAGTCTCAGAAAGGTCTCACTTCCTAATAGACCTACTCATCAAAAATATGCATGCATGTTTAAAATTCTTTCTTATCTTTGAAGGACTAAGTGCACTGTTATTTCATGGAAAATGATTTCCTCCTACTTTTAGTGGCTCTGTAGTCAGAAACAGGTCCTGTGTTTACTAAGAAAGCACAGGAAACTTATAGTCCTAACCTAAGTGATAAATCTCAGTTTGTCAGCAGGATGACTCATTATTTATTCTTTTAATGACTAAAAGATAGTTTTTAATTCTTGTATTTTAGGCAATTATAAATAAAGCTCTTTGAGAGAATGAGTATTTTTCATTCATTATGGTAAATGTCAAGGGGTATAATTACAGAATCATATGGCAAGAGTATGCTTACATCTTAAAGAAATTCTTAGCTGGCTTCATAAGTAGATGCACTTGATAGTGTTCTGTCAGTAGACAATTTCTCTGGACTCTCTTGTTGATTTTCAATCATTTTTGTATAAATTGTGAATAGCAGTCATTTATCAGATTGCCTCATGAATATATTTCCACTTATTGTATATAGTTATTCACTTGATGTTATCTTTGACAGGAGAGTCACTATTTTAAATTCTTTTTTAAACAAATTCTACCTCATCCTTAAGCACTTTGATACCTTTTGCCCTTGTATTATATTTTGAAAGATATTGTAATCATAATACCCAAGGGGATATAGGTTTCTAGTTGTATATTTTTAAAAATATTAGAGAGTTACAGCACATTTTAGATAGTTTTGTGCATGCAATTTTTTGTGATTGTTTTTTCTCATGTATGTCCAATTGTTACATCATCATTTACCAAAAGGGCTATTTTGACTGTAAAATCAAGAATATTCTTTAACTATTAATTATTTAACAAATATTATGTGTAACTGGTTAGTAACTTTTTTATTTTATGATCCTTATCCTAGCTAGAGAGTTATTCATTGTGTTAATCCTTTCAAGTAGCCAACTTTGTTTTTAAGGAATTATTTGTAGCTGTTTTCAATCCCATTACTTCTGTTTTAATTCTGATTATATCTTTCTACTACTTGCTTTGGGTTTGACTTCCTCTGCCTTGTTTAGTTTCTTGGGATGGACATAGAAAATTCATTTGATTCTAGAGATTCCCATTTAAGTTATGGTCTCACTGTATCATTTTATGATTTACTTGTCTGTATGTTTACAGTGGATGCATATGTGTGTATGTATGTGCATGCCAATGCCAAAGAAAGTATGTGATCAGAGGACAACTTTCAGGAGTCAGTTCTCTCCTATTATGTGAGTTAGGAGATTTAACTCAGGTCATCAGGCTTGGTCACAGATGTTTTTTTTTACATCTGGCATCTTTCCAGCACCATTGGGTTATCTGAATTTTATGTAAATTTTATATTCACTTATTTAAATTAAATACACATATATGCACACATTTATAAATTTAAGATATATGTACATTAAAAAGTTTCTAATAAACTTTTTTCTTTTATCCATATAACTATTTTTAAATGGATTTTATTGTTTGCTTCTGAGAAAGAATCTCTCTATGAATGACATGCTGGCCTCTGGCTTGTAATCCTGTCTTCATCTACCTATCTGCAAGAGTCTTCATCATGTGCTATCATATCCTGGCTTAGAATGTGTTTTAAATAATTTGTTTGAAATTATTCAGTCTCCCCTCTATTAATATTTTATTCAATATCATTGTTAAGAACAGAAACTGTGTAAATTCTGTTATCAACACTTGAGATGTGTTTTGTGACCCAGAACTTTTCTTCTAACATCTGGAACACCATAATCATCCAACGCCAATTTGTTTCTGAAAATAATCTATCAAATTCAATTATGGTTAACCAGGAGATGCTGGACATGTCCATAAATTGTTAAAAACAGAATTTGGGAAATTCAAAAAGTGAGCACTTTAGTTCATATCCTTAGTAACAATATGAAGCCAGACATTGATAAGAGGCAGAGACAAGAGAATCCCCAATTGTTCCCAGAGATAGAAGAGGTGGAAGGCAATGAACGACTCCTGAGGCGCTCCTTTGACCTTCACATGTGTTCCATGGCATACTCTTACCTTTTTCATATACAACCCTATACACACACATGAATGCTCACACATTTACATACTCAAACAAGAGTTGTATGATGTCTTTAAAATAGTTTATTATTTCTTTCCCAAATCTAGTTACTAAGAGTTACTAGAGGTCCTTCCTAGAGGTTTTAACTGTCATATGTGCCAAGACATGAATATTTTTTGCTCATAAAGTTTTTGAATGATCCCTTAAGAAAAAGCATGGATTGCTATAAAATAGAAAATAGTAACTGGATTGAGGCCTAGGAGGTTGGTATCCAACTGTGACCTAATGTTTAGATACAGAAAAAGCACAGTTGCTTACAAACAATTTTCTATTTTGCTTTGTCCTTTTGTAATATTGTATGACAACATGTTCATGTATCAGTCTTTTAGGTCATGGTCAGAGCTTCCCTACATGCCTAAAGGTACACAGGCCAAGATACAGCTCTTAGTTGAAATATTTATGTAACAATTCAGTTGTTTTTCCTTTACCCAAGATTTAAGCTATTTAAGATGGATCTTATTTATTGATACATCAAGAATAATAATGATAAGTAGAATATTTAGAAGTCAAATGTAGAATGTAGCATATGCTCATATTTAATTATATCTCACCTGAACTTCAACTATTATTTTTTTTTCTATTTCTAAAGATAACAACATTTGTGAGCTTGGAGAAAGAAGAAGCTATGACTTAGAGTCTGAAAAAAGAGGTAAGAACTGTGGCAAATTAACTTCAATAAGCCCCTTCAGTGGACTGTATCTTGACCAAGTCAATCTAGTGTTTCCAGCACTGTCTGGATTGTGACAAAAGGTTAAGTTTTGTCACTTATAATAACCTTTCAAAGTTGTAGTATCCAGGGATGACTATCTGTGCCCTCTGTGTGACAAATCATACAATGGTGTATTATTGAAGAGAGAATGCCTGTCAAGCTGTTCTAATGATACGAAGGTGGGAAGAATTTCAGTTGCCTGAATTCTCTTGGTTTCTCAAGACTACTTTATGTCTATTAGCTACCTAATACCATTGTTCTAAGTTTTATTTTTGCTTGTACTAAGCAAATCTTAATAATAATCCAATGACACCTAGACATAATATTCATGACAATATTTATAATATATTTTTAAAATTTATTTTGATATTGTAAAAATACTATATAACCTGTTCCTCACACACATCATACCAAAGCCTAAACACTAGCTTGTACAATAATAACAATAATGCATAAAATACACAGTGTGTAGCACACAATATTTTCTTTATATGCCATATGCTATTCTGAAACAAATGGTTTTGAGCTACTGGTCTTCCTCAAGACCAGATTCTTCAATCTAACAGCTCTGACAGCTTCAGTATATACCTCTAAGAGTGAAAAACAACTGACAGAATAAGAAAAAAAACCCATCAAATTCTACATGGAGGGTTTCATATCTAGGTTTCACTTGTGTTTGTAGTACAGATTCTTGGACTCCATAGCATGCCTGTACTAAAATATAAGCATGTCTATAAATTAATCTTTTTTTGTTTGTTTATCGAGACAGGTTTTCCTTGTATATCTCTAGCTATCCTGGAATTCATTCTGTAGACCAGGCAATGAATCTGTTTTTTAAACATTTAGGAGTTAATTGATCATTTCCTATGCTGAATTTTGAAGTCATGAGCACACGGATGAAAACTGAACATGATTTTCTTACTTCATACATTAATATACCATTTGCATATAAAAATAAATGTTTTTGAAATGGTATAGTTTCACATAATAAGAGTTAAAGAATGTGCATAAATTGTTCTTCATGGAAAGCCAATATTTCTTATTCTATGTTGCACTACTATTGATTTTTTTCATCAAAACAAAGTCATTGATCAGATAGGTTTAAGAACAGGATCAATAAATCTACAGGGTTGTTAATCTAAATTCTTTTGCCTGTGTGTAAAAGAATTAAATGATGTATTTTATTCTACACTATGTAGCATAAGTATTCATAAACTGTTGAAAGACAATAATTCAGATGTATTTCTAGCATCTTACTTTCAACCTGTGAAAGATAGACTTCACTTCTTATACATCAAAATTTTGAAATTAATATTTTGTTTAAAGATAGATTATTACATATATTATGTGTTAAAAAGTAAGAAAACAGCACTAAAATACCTTAATAATTTCCCATATGCTATTATGTAGGGTGAAGAGCATCAATAGGATATAGCAATAGGATATATCTTTTCAAAATCCTGCCCCAACTGTGCAACACAATTAGATCATTTGCTTATGAGAGCTGCTTTTCATAGAAAATAACTTAGTGTTTTATTCAAGTCCAACTCCTAATATTTAGCAGCCGAGGTGATCTTACCACTTAGTAGATGATTGTAACGTTTGCCAATGTTTCAACAAAAATAGTTGGGCATACTCTTCACAAATAAAAATAAACTTAAATCAGTAAAACTCTGATTCTTTTTTATATAATACAATGCATATTTTGCGGTTGGAAAGGAACACTTCAAAGGCACAGTTCAATGAGAACACTTTAACTGAATTTTCATTCAGAAACAAAGGATATTGAAGGAGCAAAATATCTGAATGGCAATTGTGGGATAATATAAATGGTATGAAAAAGGAACATGTGATAAAGGAATGATTCTTTGTACCCAGAAAGCAGAAAAGACAATGCAATCTCAAAGTCTTCATTTTAAATTGTAAGAAAGTGAAGTCTTTCGGAGAATAGTTAAGAATATTTCAGAGTCCTGTTAAAATAAAGATATTACAAAAATCATTTCATGAAAATAGAACTTTTTCAAGTAACAAAACTGACCACTTCACTTCTTTCTATTCTGATATATTTCATTTTGAAGGGAATTCATAATCTGATAATGTGGATCTTTTCAACCTTTGAAACCATAAATTATGAGGCTCCCCTCACAGGCTCATTATTTCTCCATAATTAAAGAAGAATGTGTATATTATGTATTTGATCCTTAAATAATTTGGTATTTTTATGACTGTGTGATAGAGTTTCTATGGTCTAGAAAGAAACAAGCTATTCAGAATTCAAAACAAGAATCAAAGTGTTGAACATTATTGGAACTTACTTGTTCCAATTGGATTTTTTTAATACCATAAAGTATATAAATGATTTTTATTCTATAGCTAAGGTACTAATTTTGATGACTGGAATTTTCTTGTTAATTTGAAAAACTTTATATGATTGAACTTCTCATTCATTTTTTCACCTTAATGTTGACAGGCAATGTGTCAGACAGGTTTTATATATGCTTTCCCATCTCCATTTGTGAAATAACTGTCAGAGAGAAACAGAAAGCCAGGCAGAGAGAGACAAAGACAGGGGGTGTAAAAAAATAAAAGGAAATGACAATTCTATACCTATGTGGTAAAGTTTACTAATCTCTACTGTAAGACATTTGTTGCCCATTTTCTTTCTGAGCACTACTAATTTTCTAAGTTGTATATCTGATTTTTGAGGTTCAACTGTGGTTTTAGTTCTTCATGATGTCTCCCTTTTTACTAAAAATAGCCTTAGTTACTGAAAATGTAACCATTTAAATTAGGAGGCTACATAGCATGAATAGAAAACCAAATTCCATTGCTCTTCTCTTTGGTCAGCTGCTAAATTACTTACTTCATTAGTTTTGTAATGGGGCCGCTTGTTTGTTACTGGCCACCCAACAGTTCAGACCCACTTTCTTCTGTGACCTACAGAATGCCTTGTAGACTGTTTTCATTAAATAGGAACCCTAAAAGACAGTCTCACCTTTAGGCAAGTTCAGCAGTCATTTCTCTGTGGGTCCTGCATATCCATTTCATCCAGCAGTCCAGGCAAGAGCAGTTTCTTACCCAAATGGCTGACAAATTCAATAAGGAGCCTCTTCGATGCCATCTTCCTCTTGAAGAAGATTGGTACTGCCAGGAGCAGAGGTGTCTCGTTGTCATGAAAAGTCCTAAGGTCTTATAACATTTTAAATGCCATATTCCATAGTCTTTGAAAAGTTTGAAGAAGACCTATCTAACTGAAATACATCTCTCTACAAATAGAAAACCTAATATGAAAAGCTTGACTATTATAGATGGCTATCTATTAACCTATATTTCTTAATTATATATTATACTTTTAAATGAGTTGCAGAAACACAATATCATAATCAAGAGCAGAAATATACATAAAACAAAATTGACCTTAAATTTGTATCAATAAACCAAGATTCATACCAATGCAAATCTCTATAGCATATCCCTCTTTAAATGTGAACAAATATTTATAAACAATATTTGGGAATATGGGCATAGTTACTCTCGAAATTGCTTCTTGCTTTTTGTTGGGCAAAGTAATTTTTGGAGGTATTCATGGAAATCTTTCAGGGGGTCTTAGTCCATAAAACCACCTTAGTCTGGAATTAATCCACAGGTTCTCATCTTCTGTGGAAACAAAATAAGAACCTCTTTTCCAAAGAAACATATCCTTAGACTCAAATTCTGAAGTCAAGTTCCCTTTATATTGGTTTAACTTAGCAGTCTATGCAAAGAAATGTCTCTCTTTACTTAGCTCCCTCACAGTCAAAAAATTAAAAGAAAACACAATAATAGTCATAATCTAGACTCTCTGTGTATGTTCCAGCTTTATGTGGCTTATTATTTCTATTCTATTACTTTTTAATATTTTATTATCTCTATTCCTTTAATCTTACGGTACTATGTATCTTTAAAGACTTTGTTTTATTATTTTATAAACCATTTACTTCCTTTTATAATTATCTATACTCTTTATCTTCTTTCTCCTAAGCCTATGTACATTTATCCAACACTGTGACACATTTAGAGGTCTTTTTTTTTACCTAAATTGTCTTTATTGTTTATCTTTAATTATTTTCTGACCAGAACTGCTTCTTAAAATGCTAAGCACTTCTTTAAAAATCTAAGCTGCAAGCTCAAAATAACCTAGGTGCCCCTCAATGGAAGAATGGATAAAAAAAAAAAAGTATGGCACATATACACATTAGGGTTCTACTCAGCAGTAAAAAAAAAACAATGATATCTTGAATTTTGCATGCAAATGAAGGAAATAGAAAACACTATACTGAGTGAGTTAACCCAGACCCAAAAAGATGAAAATGGTATGTACTAACTCATTAATGGATTCTAGACATAAACAAAGGACATTGAGCCTATAGTTCGTGATCCTAGAGAAGCTAAATAATAAGGTGAACCCAAAGAAAAACATATATAGATCCTCCTGGAAATTGGAAGCAGACAAGATCTCTGGGCAAAAGTTGGGAGCATGGGGTGGGGTGGGGGTGGTGTGGGGGGAAGGGGAGATAGGGAGAGAGAACAGAGAAGGGGAAGATTGGGAAGAGCTTGGAGGAGTGGGATGATTGAGATGGAGGAAGGGCAGATATGGGAGCAGGGAAGAAGATATCTTAATTAGGAAGCCATGGACTTGGCTCTAGAGGGCTTTCCAGGTGTCCAAAGTGATGTCC
The DNA here is from genome assembly GCA_004026605.1 of Ondatra zibethicus. NCBI lineage: Eukaryota > Metazoa > Chordata > Mammalia > Rodentia > Cricetidae > Ondatra > Ondatra zibethicus. The sequence continues at coordinate 7,455 of PVIU01004907.1, read as the reverse complement.
CCAGCTAGGTCCTTGGGCAGTAGAGGAGAGGGTGCCTGAACTGACATTATCCCATAGTCACACTGATGAAAATCTTGAATATCACCAAAGAAACTTCATTCGAGAATGGATGGAGATAGAGACAGAGACCCACATTGGAGCACTGGACTGAGCTCCCAAGGTCCAGTTGAAGAGCAGAAAGAGGGAGAAGATGAACAAGGAAGTGAGGACCGCAAGGGGATCATCCACCCACTGAGGCAGTGTGACTGATCTAAGGGGAGCTCACAAGGCCAGCTGGACTGGGACTGAATGAGCTTGTGATCAAACCAGACTCTCTGAATGTGGATGACAATGGGGGCTGACTGAGAAGCCAATAATAATGGCACTGAGATTTCATTCTACTGCATATACTGGCTTTTTGGGATCCTAGTCTGTTTGGATGCACACCTTCCTATGCCTGGATGGAGGGGGGAGGTCCTTGGACTTCCCACAGGGCAGGGTACCCTGCCCTCTCTTAGGACTGGAAGGGGAAGGGGGAGGGAGAGTAGGGGAGGGGAGAGAAATGGGAGGAGGGGAGGAGGTGGAAATTTTGAATGGTATTACTTATAAAGCAAAAAAATAAAATGTTTGGGAAAAAAACTAAGTTGCAGCATTACTAGCATATATACGGTACTTCCTTCTTGCTCTTCACAGTCAAACATGGTGGAAGTTACTTTACAGCCTCTACAAGCCATGCATATTGCCCCAGTTCCAAGTTTGCCATGGATCTATGTAGAGCTGTAGGAGGTCCTTCTTTCTATGTGTTGCTTTCAGTGGTTGAATAAAGAAACTGCCTTGGACTTTTGATAGGGCAGAACTTAGATAGGCGGGGAGGACAGAACTGAATTCTGGGAGGAAGAAGGCAGAGACAGGGAGATGCCATGAAGCTCCTGTCTGAGACTGACGCTGGTTAGAATCTTTCCCGGTAAGCCACAACCTCTTGGTGTTGCACAGATTGGTAGAAATGGGTTAGATCAGGATGTGAGAGTTGGCCAAGAAGAGGCTAGATATAATGGGCCAGGCATTAATTTAATTAATACAATTTCTGTGTGGTTATTTTGGAGTTTAAGCTAGCCAGGTGGCAGGACGTGGCCCGCTCACCTCATTACCACAGATTGGCACCTCAACATGATCGATTAACTGCATGTAGAATCTGAGAGAGCTTCAAGAAGAATACAGAGTTTAACAGAGTTTTTGCTGTTTGCTGGTAGCGTGCCACAGAAAGTTTTTCCTGACTCAGCAGCCATACAAAAAAAGCCGCGTGGTTTTAAAAGGGGCATCCTGGGCTGTGCCACCAGCGTGAACTCCTGCTATGAAGCATTTCAATGGCTTTTGTGGGACCAGTTGTTTGTATGCCCACTCTGGATCAGGGAGAAAGTACTCTGAGACCAGGCCAATGGCTCAGCGCTCCCCGCCTGGGCAGGCAGCAGAATCAGGTCTACTAGGCATGCACATTGGGAAAGAATGGCAGATTCCTGCTGCCATACAGAGAGATGTTTCCAGGCTGCACAGTGCTCTGCGTGTCAGATTTGGCTGTAACTCAAATAAAAAGAGTTTATGTGTTACACACTCATTCTCTGGGTTGGAGTGCTGAGTGCAGCTCCTGCCTGGAAGCCCCAGAGCTAGCAGAAATGGTACGTCCACCATTTTGAAATTGTAGAGACGCGGAGCCAACATCCAGAGCAGCTGCAACCAAGCTGCTTAGCATTTCAAAAGCTCTTCAAGACAGTAGAGAATTAAAAGAAATAAAGAAAATAAGCCACATAAAAGTGGAAAATTCACAGAGTCTGGATTATGTGTATTATTGTGTTTTTTTAAATTTTTTGACCTTGAAGGAGTTAAGTACAGAGAGACGTTTCATTTTGTGGTCTGCTAAGCTAAACCATCATGTATATTATAAAGAATCTTGACTTCAGAATTTGGAGCTAAGGATATGATGCTTTGTAAAAGAGGTTCTTCTTTTGTTTTCACAGAGGATGAGACCCTGTGGATTGCTTCTAGACCAATATGGTATGATAGACCACACCCTCCTGAAAGGTCACAGTGAACACCTTCAGAAAATTACTTCACTCAACTGGTGACTGAGATGAACCTAGCACATAGGATACACCATGAAAGACCTGATTAACAGCGCCCCCATTCAGCATGAAGCAGTTTGGACAGAAATAAATTTGCCCATATTCCCAAGTATTGTTTATTAGTGTTGTTTTACATTTAAAGGGGGATATGATATACATATGAATAATTTGCATTAGCATGGATTTTGCTTTATTGATATAAATTTAAGGTCAATTTTGTTATATGTTTATGTATTTCTGATCTTGATTAAGGTATTGTGATTGTGTAGTTCATTTAAAAATGTAATGTATGATTAGGAAATATAGGTTGTTAATGGATAATCATCGATAATACTCAAGCTTGCAGTCATGTTAGATTTTCTAGATATATAGACATATATTTCAGTGAGATAGGCATTCTTCATATCTTTCAAAGACTATAGCATATGGCATTTAAAATGTTTAATAACTTAGGGCTTTTCATGACAATGAGACATGTCTGCTCCTGGCAGCACCAGCTACTTCAAGAGGCAGATGGACATCGAAGAGGTTCCTTATGGAGTTTGATAGCCATTAGGGCAAGAAACTGCTCTTGCCTGACTGTTGCATAAACTAGACATGAAAAACCCACAGAGAGATGACTGCTGAACTTGCCTAAAGGTGAGATGACCCTAAACTTGCCTAAAGGTGAGAGGCTAGATATAATGGGCCAGGAAGCAATTTAGTTAATACAATTTCTGTGTAGTTATTTCAGGGGTTAAGCTAGCTGGGCTGTGGGATGCGGCCCGCTTGCCTCATTACTACATCCAGCCATTAAACAGTTTGTAACATGCTGCTTACAGACCCCATTTAAATACTTGGCCTCTTGAAAGAGCCAGGGGTTGCATTGGCAGCACCGTCAGAAAAATGGTATTTCAAAACTGCTGCTTTTTTCTGCTTTCTGCTACCACTGAATCAGGAAAACCTTTCTTAAAGCAGCCATGCCTCTGCTTGCTTCTAGCAAACACAGCAAACCCAAGAAAATGCTGCTATCAAACCATGCTTAACTCTGTTCTTTTTTTTTCCATACATTGTTTTGTTTTATTTTTTCCATTCAAGAACATAATTAAAGAAATAAAATATTTTTTTCCTTTCTTCCCCTTCTCCCGGTCCCCTCCCACTACCCCCCACCCCTCCTCCCTCCCCCTTCTTCCTTGAAAGAGGGCATGGTGCCCTGCCCTGTTGGAATTCCAAGGCCCACCGCCATCCCTCCTGGCCTAGGAAGGAGTGCATTCAAAAAGACTCGGTTCTCAAAAAGTTAATACATGCAGAAGAGATAGGTCCTGGTGTCATTGTTGATGGGTTCTCCATCTGCCAACTTTCGCCGCCACATTCAGAGAGTCTTGTTTGATCATATGCTCATTCAGTCCCAGTCCAGGTGAATTGGTGCGCTCCCATTAGTTCAGATCTTTTGTGTCTAGGATTTCTTTTTAAGATTTCTCAGTTTTAAGTGAATTTTAGTTGTCCACGTGGGTGCCAATTTGTTCTAATGGGGCCACTTGTTTGTTACTGCCCACCCAACAGCTCAGACAAAGAATAATCACACAGAAACCATATTAATTAAATTACTGCTTGGCCCATTAGCTCTAATTTCTTGTTGGCTAACTCTTACATATTAATTTAACCCATCCCTAATAATCTGTTTAATACCACGAGGCTGTGGCTTACCAGGTAAAGTTCTCTCTGGCCCCAGCAGAGGCTCCATGTCTTTTCTCTCACTCTGTCTCCTTTTTCCCAGCATTCAGTTTAGTTTTCCCCACGCACCTAAGTTCTGCCCTATCAACAAGCCAAGGCAGTTTCTTTATTAACCAATGGTATTCAAAGCATATAGAGGCAAATCCCACATCACATTAGCGTCAGAATTGTGGGGATCAATTTTAATTTAGTAAGATTTCTCCAGACATTCTTTAAAGCAAAACCTTTTAATCAAAAAAGATACTGCATTGACATACACTTTGTCTGAGATCTTCTTTGACTAGATATGACTAAATATTGATGAGAAAGTTGAATGAGAAATGATATTTATGACTCCATTAGTCAATAAGGGATAAACTTTTACAAAATGTCACTATGTCATTAACAACCTAACAAAAATCTACTCATTAGATTTACCAATTCACACTCTAATTTCCAATTTTAAGCTCCCAATAGTTTAATAATTCAAAAAACTCACCCTTTTTATAAAACTTTTGTCATCAACGTTACAAATCTGTTAGTTCTACATAATCAGCGTGTGCAACTGTAATGCACTTACCACGTACTTACCCATTCTGTATTGAACTGTGGTTCTCCTTTTGTGTCTGCAGACCAAAAGAAATGTGTCCTTGAGATTTTATAAAGAGAGACAGAAGAGTAAATATACCCTTTGATACACTGGACATAATCTAAGAGCTGTTTTATATAAAACCATTAATGTTTCTCATGGCATCATATGAGATTCCTTAAGGTCTAAATTCTATTTAGCTTCATCACAGAATAGGTGGATGTGATGGAATGTACAGTCTCAGCTTCCCCAGTGAAATTTTCCTTCTTATCTCTTTTCTTTAATGCAGTACTGACAGTGTTGGGAGTGACTGCAGGATCATTACAAAGGTAGCTTTGTGAATTATCACTAAGAGTATTATGTATATACTTTAATACTATTGAGGAATCTTTGTCTCAGTGTATGCATATGCTTGAAAATCCTTGCAAATATTAGATTTGTTCTATATAGATTATGATTTGGGTTAGTCTATTTACATAATGAAAGGGATATCACTATAGATGATCCAGTAGAGATGATATTACAGTAAGCTGCTGTGTGTATTCGTATGGAAAACTGTATGAAAATATTTACATTTTTCTTTGATCAATACCTAGAAATAAAAGAAATTTTATGCCAATCCTACAATAACCAGGGAAAATTAAGACGCTGAAATTAACTGTCTTCAAAACAGTATTCTTCTTGATTTTGCTATCATATTATTTCTATTTGCATAGAATTTACAGGGAATTTAAAATTGTTTTTATTTACTCATGCACATGATTCATTTTCTGCAATTATATTGATCTGTTAACAGAGGTTTCTGTCATGCCCAGTCCCACAGTTGTTCAGTCCTAAAGAAATGTACAGATATCTACTACATTAATTGTAAACTGGTTGGACTATTATCTCAGGCTTCTTATTAAGTCTTATATCTTACATATTAACCCGTAATTCTTGTCTGTGTTAACCATGACAGACATCTGCCTGTCTCTGCCCCCCAAGTGTTGGGATTAAAGGTATGTACCACCACACCCAACTACTCCCTTTTTTTTATTTTAAGGACTTTATCCTTTTTCTTTTCTCTCCCAAGCCTACATATATTTTTAAACACACTGTAAACCAATTCAAGGTTTTCTTCATCTTTGAATCCATATTTACTGTGTATCTCTCTTTTTCTGACAAATGAGCATTTAATTTACTAAGCGATTGGGCTAGGATTTAAGCCATGGCTTTGATGGCTGGATCCACCCCATTCCTTAACTTTCTGAGAATCTAGCCTCATGGTGGAGGTGTTGGACAGATCCATGTTTATTGCCACAACTATATGGAATTTCAAGGTCTCTTCTACATGCTATTTTGGTTTTTACCTGAGCAGATTCTTTCCCATAATTTTACATGCACACACACACACACAGTATTCCCTATTTCTTTGGAAATTTATAATACATATGTTTTATGGAATGCGACATAATGAGCTGAACAACATATTTAGAAATGTGGAAGACATGGGCATGATGTCACATCTACATCAGACTAAGTTTTTTCAACTTAAGCAGCCACCCAGGTTGGGAAAAGGCTACACAATGACTTCAACAACTTGAAAGGCATTTCCGATCATCAAAGTGCTCCTTTCTGGTCCAGGTCCATTTTGAAGTGAGGCCTCATAGCCAGGAAACTACTTGTGAGTAGGACTAAATTGAAAGCATCTAGGACCAAAATCCACCATCCAGAGTAACAAAAATCTCTGGCTAGTAAGGAAAAATGCATCTCTCTTCAATTACTTGCTTGAAGGAACAGACTGGAAATCTGGAGGAGTCAAAGGAAAATAAAGCCTCCCGCAATCAACCCTTGGTCAGCCCATCCACCCACTCCCTCCATACAAAAGCTTATCTGCCTTTGCAGGAAACATTTGATGTTTCCTCCAAGCTGACCTTCATTTATATACCAGTATCTTTAAGTGATGAATCATTCCTGCAAGATCTCCTGGAGTTGTTTTCAAGCCGATATTAGCTTATTTTTGAGAAGCATTGAGCTTTACTTTCTAATGCTGCAGTGGATTAAATGTATTCAAATGCATTATCTCTTTGAATTGTGTTTTTGAAATGCTTTGCGACCATCCTGTATTTATCTGTCCTGAAGTGGAAATTTTGTACATTCTCTGTATCTTCAGAATTTTCCTCTCATAAGTTCTTTGTATCATTATTATTTCAAAGACCTTATCAGAGTGGCTTCACTGAGATATTTTAAAATGATTATTATTCTGTTGTGTTATTTAACTAGATGGCATTTCATTAGAACTTTATATTAAAGTTTTGAATGAACTTCTTTTAAAAAATGTTCTCCCATATTTAAGATAATCCCTACTTATAATAGAAAGCAGATAACTGAAATGCCTTATTTCAAACTTCATCTTCTTGCAAATAAACATGGAGCATGTTCTGTGCATTTATGAGTCAATTGTTGGAATTGTTCATAAATCATCATTTAAATAAACATCCATTGAATATCTGTGTTGTACCTGCATTGGAGGACTCTAATACCATGTGGTGCTTCTATTCTATTATACCAGTTATAATCACCTCTGGGTCACATATAAATATTTATTTTATAATAACTTTATTAATCAAGAATTATTGGATTTTCAAAATTTACGATTTTACTCATCTCACCTCTCCTGAGTCTCATTTTTCAAAAGCTCTTTAGAATAGGAACTAATACTGTCTTATGCACTATTTAAAAAATGTGATATTTCATTATATCTCTCCTAAAGTTCAAACTATGAGCCATGCCTAAATTCACTTCATGATCTCATCTTTTTTTTTTTCTGGCAAAGAATTTTATTAAATTCAGATTTCTCAGCCATGATATAAGTTTTACAAACTTACATGGCATTTTATCTTCAGTAGATATTTTATTACCACTGATAAATAAGGACACATTACACAGTGCTCAAGATTTTGACATAATCATTGCATGGTTGTTAACCTGTTGAATATTATTCCCTATTCTAAAAAAGAAGAAGAAGAGGAAACCCTGGGAAGTCTTTACCTTTCCCAGAGTGTAAATTTAGTCATAAATGTCACTGGAGCAGCTTGG